>CM049824.1:34249595-34272095 GCA_027422435.1 Schizopygopsis pylzovi | reverse complement strand
GAGCATCAGTGTTTCAGCTCCATCTGCTGGATCTGAAGCTGTACCACTTCTGTATTATACAACACACCATCCCATAATGCAGTGCACACAACCTGCCCTTCCCTTTCACGTCTTTCGTCTTCCATTAACTCATCTGACTGTACTTTTTATATAAAATTGGACCAGAAAAGGACATTTTTGTTCCAGAAATGAGAACTAGACGGTACTCATTTAAATAAAAAGCAGCAGTAATATATATTTTTTAATTAGCTACTTAATATGTAATACATTTTAATAGCATTATTGACAAATTACATTCAAAACATGTTTATAGATGTAATTACTTTATTTTTGATAACGCCAGAATACAACGCTTACTGAATTAAACAAACATGATTTATTTTTAAGTAGTTATTTATAATGTCATTAATATATTGTAGTAATTAATATAAAAAACATGTTTATAAATGTATTTTTTGTTTACATGTCCTTAATGAAAGCTAGAATACAGCTCTTACTGAATTAAACAAAGATACTTTGTAAATTGTCAATTATTAAAAATACAATCAAATAAATACAGAGCAACTAAAATGCATTTACACAAATACATATTTATTCATGCATGCAGGATTTAAAAGCTAGTGTACTGCGCGCGCATGTGTGCTTGCATAGTTTTTAAATCCTGCACACACACACACACACACACACACACACACACACACACACACAGTCTGATCTTGGCACTTGGGTCAGATTTCACTTTGACTGATATTTCAATACAAGAGAATCCAAGTGCAATGCCAGTCGTGAGTGTGTCACTGCAGTGCACCCGAGAGAGCCAGGATCTGGATGGGAATTATATCGTTAGTCTAATCAGTGGCATTTATGCTCTCGGTACCGCACAGCTGAAGGTCATTCGTCGAAAGCAAAGCAGCAATCTGGGACCGTGCAGCAGCCTGAAAGGCCTTTGAAGCTGTACAAACTGAGCCAGTTGTGATGAGCGAAGGCTAATGACCTCCCATGCCCCCCCGCTGCCAGCCTCAGCGCTCCTCTCCGGCAGGTGGCTGAGAGACAAGCACAAGAGACTGTGTGGATATAAGCCTCGACAACAAAACAAGCTGAGCCTGAACACGGCGTCGCTGCATGCCCGGGCAGAGCAGGCCAAACCGAACGCTACTGCACTGCTTTAACACACACACACACACACACTTGTGTTCAGTGTCTTACACCACATTACAGATATGATGTTCACATCTCGAAGCATTAGAATCAGTTTCTCTTGAGAAATGATGCATCAAAATGGTTTAAAAACAAAACTAAACATTTCTCACAGTCACCCGGATAGTTAAAAGCCTCGACTATAACACACGGGACAATGTTTCTACAATGAATCAATGTACTGGGAACCTGATACTGAATCAATGCAGAAATGTTGAATATTTAGTAACATTTAAATTTAATTTGGAACAAACACAGAGGTTTTTAATAACGTTCCACTTGTTCAGGGTGAAACTTATAGATTCAACTACTGGTTTAAAGATTGAAAAAGTGTGTGTGTGTGTGTGTGTGGGGGGGGGGGGGGGGGGGGGGGGGGGGGGCAGAGTAGCACAAAAGCTTGTGAGAAAACCGCAACAGTTACTAAGATATGATTGGATAGCTGGTGGGCAGAACTTAGAGAAGGGTCAATCAGGTTAGTACTTGCTAAGGAATTAAGCAACCACCAGTGATGCAAACAGATGGGGGGGGGGGGAGCCAGAGGCATGCTTCATATTACATTTCTTCAATATGTATTTGTTTTACATGCTCATTTGTAGTTACTTTCAAGTATTTAAAAATATATATTTTTGTATTACCTTATATGTCCAAAACTGTAATTGTTCACAAAAAAAAAGAAATCTTGTTGCAACATTTCACAAAAATAAAGACTGAATATGTTATGACCAGTCTGCAACCAGCCTCATGTCTTTATTTGCTCTTGTAAGATAAATGCATTAATGCACTTATAAACAAATACATTGAATGTATAAATAAACAAACAAACATAGTTAAACTATTTTTGAATAAATACATAAATAAATGCTTAAACAAATACATTAATTGCATTTATAAAGAAATGCATTAATGCATACATAAATACATTTATTTATGATTAAATAGATAAGCAAATACATGCATGAATGCACTTATAAACATGAATAAATAAATGCATAAATAAACAAACAGAATTAAACTATTTTGAATAAAAACACAAATGCATTAATAATGCATAAACAAATACATGCATTACATTTATATGCATTAATGCATACATACATAAAAAAGTATTAATTATTTGATATTAGGTTAACATCCCGTTTGTAGCCAATCTTTAAATGAATCAGGCTGTTTGTGCTACACTGCACCTTTAAGACCGTAAGCACATGAGCTGTTATAATTAGCCTAGCTCACCTCCATCTACTGATGTAGTTCACAATTCAGGCCAAATGACTGATACACAAAGCAGACGGTCATAACGTCCTCATGTTGTGATGTCACATGAATACAGCATGCATATTATATTTCAATGATATGCGAAATCACTAAAAGCAATGCAGTGAGAAATGATGGAGGGGCGGCTGTATTCTGTGCTCTAATCCTTCGGGAAGAGGGTTGGGATGAGAGCTGGAGGATGAAGAGAGGAGCTCCATCTCTACACGACCACCATCAGCAGCAGAGCTGGATTACACAGGCATTAGCTGAAGTGCATTCCACAGCTGGCTAACGCTTACATAACGCTCGGATGATGCTGCGCTCCCTCCGGGGGGGCCTCGGCAACATGTAGCATACACAGAGATATGAAGAGCACACATGTGCAATGAGCCAATCCTAAGCCAAGTACGACATGCCTATTGAGTGCAAGACCCACAGACTCGCAGACGGTGACTAAGAACATCTATAAGAAATAGCAAACACAGCTATTATGCAACGCTGCTGAGAAAGCAAATACCAACCAGAGTCGCATAGATGAAAGAACTATAGCTGCGTCTCAAAGCAAAGGTGATGATCTAATGCATGTTTGCATAAAGATACAAACTAATCAAACTGGACCACAGTTTCCAGCAAATATCAATGCTTACTTCAAATCAAATATGAAATTGATTTTCAAACGATCCGTCAAACATCATTTTAATTATTTCCACTGACTGCCAAGACCAATGGGCTCCAATGTTGTTTGGTTCCCAATAGGGTTGCAAAAAGTTGGAAAATTTCCAGTAAATTTCGGACACTTTCTGGGAATTTTGGAAACTTTCCGCGAATTTGAAACTTTCCGCGAATTTGAAGCTTTCTGCGAATTTTGGACACTTTTCGGGAATTTACCGGAAATGTTCCACCCCTTTGCAACCCTAGTTCCCAATGATCTTCAAAGCATCGGATTGTGTGTCGACAGAAGAACGAACGTCACAGGTGTGGCACAACATAAAAAATAATAATTTCCACATCTGTGTGACTTTTGTTCATCTTTGAAAGACAAATGAAGGTATTTTGAATGAGATTTCGGTCCAATCCACCAATATGTGATGCTCGATGCTCAAAAGTTCATAAAAGAAATCCATATTATGAATTCAGCAATTAAAAAAAAAAAAAAAAAAACATGATTTCTGGATAATTCATGCTTTAATTCACACATAAACAATACATAGAGCACATCAAACATTGATCAACAGAAGCTCAAACCTGCTCCAAACGCATCTGTTGAGCAACAGTTAAAATATCCTCGTATGAGTTTGGAACGGCACGAGGGTTAGTAATTGGTTGATTTTAACTTTTAGATTAACTAAATTATTGATCTATGAAACTGATCTATAGTTGCACATTAGTAATATTTTAAAGATGCCTCAAACTCCAAAAGAGTCTCCTGCTCATACACTCATCCTCTTTCCAACATCACTGCTTGCTTTGTTAAGAATTAATATCATATTCAGTAATTGATCCATTCATATACACTAACAATACGAGGTAAGAACAAAATCTGAACTGGATTATGACAATAGCTGCAACGTCATCATGATTATTGAATGAACGGAATCAACGCTGAACTAAACGTAGCTGAATATTGATAATATGTTCTTCTAATTAGTTTCATAATTGACGAATTCTACAACATTAATACTGTGATTTTCCGATTTATTAATGTGAAGCTGCTTTGGAATAATCAGTATTTATAAAAGTGCTTTACACTTAAATGTGACCAAACGTTTAATGAGAAAATAATAGATTTTATGTTTCTAACATTTACACCACCAGATGTATTAACATTAGCAATTAACGCTTAAATGGACAATTAGGAAAGTATGGAAAAAATATTACTATGGAAGTCAATGGCTACCAGTTGGTTTGGTTACCAATATTCTCCGAAACATCATCTTTTGTGCTCAACAGAATAAAGAAACTCGTACAACTTGAGATATTTTTTGTTTTTAGGTGAACTATCCCTTTAACTTCAAATGAATGATGCATGATAAACAGCTCAAACTATAACCGATCAGCTTTCCGTGCCTAACATAAGTTCAGTACATGCATTTGAATATATAATCAGGACCAAAGCCTCATGCAAAAGAGATCACAACCACCTGAAAGAAGCGCTAGGAAACAATGCACGGTCTTCCTCTGAGAAGCGGCTGATCCCTGAACGGCTCAGAAGTGATTTTACAGGAGATTAGTTCATTCAAGACTGTGAGAAGGCTACTACAGGTCAACCACATGCACAGCCTTCCCAGTGCTTCACACACAGCGGCTTACTCTTACCGCAGACGCTCTCGGACAGCACGGGTACGATTGGTAGAGAACGCTAAATCTTGACCTCCAAGATTACCTTGGGTAAGAATTACATAGAGTCGGTCCATTTATCTGGACATAAATGAAAACTAATCGGATATCGGTATAATATATATATATTTTTTTTTTACATACATAATTATACAGAGTGTAACCAGCAGTGAAATGTGTTCTCTGCATTTGACCCATCCAAGTACACACACACCTGGAGCAGTGGGCGCACACCCACACACACACACACACCTGGAGCAGTGGCACACACACACACCTGGAGCAGGCGGTGGCACACACACACACACACACACACCTGGAGCAGTGGGACACACCACACACACACACACACACACACACACACCTGGAGCAGTGGACACACACACACACACACACACACACACTGGAGTAGTGGACACACACACACACACCTTGAGCAGTGGACACACACACACACACCTGGAGCAGTGGACACTGTTCACTCAGGAGAAGCTCCAGCACGACCACCGCATGTAACTTTATACAAGATTCACTCGTTTGAAACACGCTAAATTATATTAACATTTACTATAGAACCATTATTTCACCAATAAACATCTAAATAAATACATCTCTATCGAAATTAATTATTAATTATCTCCGCAAGCGATCGCAGTTTGAGTATAGTTCTGTGTAAATAGATAAACCGCGCTGTCAGCAGTTTTCATAATTTAGACAAAAACATTTTAATAATTCTGATAAAACCGTTAAGAAATGCAATAAAATATCGGTTCTGCTTATCGGTTATCGGGTACATAAACATGCAAATAATTGGTATCGGTAATAAAAAAATCAATATCGGTCGATCCCTAATGAAAACTCGTGTCGTTTAGTTGACACGTGGAACTTCGATGGCAATTACAGGAACAGATCCCTCTTTGTAAGTTTAAGACCTTTCGGTTTCCAGACACAAACTTGGACAAAGCACGATATGTTGCAGAACCTACCAATACATGCCTCTACATCTCTGCACAACTCAAAAACATACCTATAATGAATGAATCACTGCAGTTTCCCCTTTAAATGAACACAAACTCCAACCACTTTTATTCATTTTCACACAAGGGCAGAGTTTTGATTAAGAAAGCTGAATTTTCGCACAATATTGTCGAATGATTTCAAAACCAACATGCTGTGAGATTTGAAAACTGATACTTTTGAATCTTAGCGTCACATATCCAGCTTCATACGCATGTTTTTCTGACGCCGTACGCTTGCTCTGTAGCTCACCGATATATGACGTTTCACTTGTGCGGTGAAGCGCTCCGGGACAAAACTACGGTTTGACAAAACCACTCAAACCAGCATTAAAGGAGCAGGGTTGCATCAGCAAATGTGTTTAACATCACTACTTTTGCATTCAATCACTATATCAGGTAGGTTTAGGGCTGTGTTTAGTGTAGGGGGATGTGATTTCCCAACATAATGAGCTAGGGCTGTCAAAATGGCTAAAGAGCTCAATTTGAATTTGTACTTCAATATTATCAATATTCTAATTTAAAATGCATAATTTCAAAAAAGCTTTTGGCTTCTCTCCTGAGGCCACAAGAGAGCGCATCAAGCAAAATATTACTAATGACCATTTATTCAAAGCAATTAAATAACATGACTATCTGTGAAAAAAGTGCATAATGTTTATAAACCAATTATAATTAAAACCCGCCATAAAGTCTCAAGATATGTTTTTTGTTTTAAGTTGAACTTGCATTAATTTTGCATGGCTTTCTAAACACTCCCTATGCCCCAATGTGCATACTATCCACACTATCTCCCCTAAATAGGATTGAAAATGACTAATATCACATATAATTTAGGATATATAGTATGCAGATTGGGACGCAGGAACTCTTTTGTGTGAGTGCAACGGTGATAGATGTCCCTCTAGAAAATGCACAAAATATGTGTTATGTATAAACGGCTTGGTTTCAGTTTTGACGTAAACAAGATCTTCGCTGCATTGATGTTCTCTTTTTCCTCAATATTTTTAATGAACAACACGGCAGCGCCGCATCTAGTGGGCTCAACTGGATTTACTATCAAAAGCATTTAAATCACATCGTCATCACATCTCGTGCACCACTGATAAGACTGCCTCCTTAACACACACCTAAAATTATAATGCAACGGTTTTTATTACGAATGTGCATTTTTATTTAAAAATCGATAAATTGAAAATAAAAATAAAAACATTGACAGCCCTAATAAGAGCATTAACCTTTCAGAGACACTCACCGGACATTTCAATTCTTAACTGCTGCAATACGTACCTGAAGCAACGTAACAAAACTGTGCCACGCTCACGTATTTAACGTGAGTTTTAGCGCCACTCACTGGACATTTCACACGAAACATGCAGAAAGTTACGTAATGACGTGTTGCAGAAATTTTGCCACAAGCATGTATTTCAATGAGCCTGGGTTGTGCAGAACAGGAGAGGAAGCACTTCAAATCCTGCAGTCATGTCGATTCACACACACACACACACACACACACACACACACACACACACACACAGAGAACACGCGGAACACACACAGAGAACAGACAGACACACACACAGAGAACACGCGGACACAGACAGATACAGAACACACACACACACACACACACACACACACACAACACACAACACGCGGACACAGACAGACAGACCCACACAGACAGACACACACACACACACACACACACACGGGAAGCCTGCAGGACGTCTGATATCACACTACATTAATCCAACTAAAGCCCATTCCTGCTCCATACAAGGAAAAGACAAGCTTCAATCGGGATCCCTCTCTCTATCGCACACGTTTCATTTGCATTTTCCTCACTGCATTTAAGTATGCAAACCCTAAAAAGGTGATGCAAGCTATTCCAGTCCTTTTGCAAAGTTCAACCACACATGCCCTTTCCCAAACCCTGCTGTCCTCCAAAAACGAGTCAGCGAACTCAAATGTGTTTCTGATTGGCTAAAATACTATATAGCAGTCAGGCTGTTGGGACATTTTATGCACATTCTTTTCAGACTGCAAGAAATGCACCGAGGTCACGCTGAAGGACACACAAGAACAACCAAAGAAACAAACGGAGGAAGAGGAAAAGATGCAAGCAAGAAAGCGACGCCCTTGCACACGCAGCAATGTAGGTCATCAGAAACGGTAGGAACTGAAAAACACGTGAGAGGAAGAGAACGGGGCAAGACAAACGCTTCCACATCAACCCTTTTGGTCGCCACAGTTCAGTTGGTATGAAAGCTTTCGTGTATAGACGGTCTAAAATACTAGTCTGGCAAATCCAACCAGACAAAATCATGAATAAACCAGTGAAGCTGGCATCTTCTTATCCGGTGTTACGAAGAGACATCGGTGAACGGCTGCTGCTCCTCACACTTCATCACACACACATCATACCACAGTTTGGAGCCAAAAGTATACGTAAAAAATGTGGTATCTGCGTTTCGTCCAAACGGATCCAACGTTGGGTTTACGCACCATAACTTCTCCATTTCTAGTGCATCTCTTTGGCAGAATTACAGCCATATACTGGTCTGGCATGCATACTACATCGTTTCGAGTCGGCTTCAGTGGTTTCGTGTGTATGCAGACATTTCCTGAGACCACGCAGTGTTTACACTAGTGCGTTTTCATTTTAAAACATTACAAATTTCATTTTAAAACCAATTTGGGTTGTTTTTAACCCAAGGGCTGGGTAAATATAGGACAGAACACGTGTGGTTAATTTTACCCAGTAAATTGGGTTATTTAAACCCATCATAAAGGGTAGATGTTACTCCGCTAATGGGTATTACAATACAAGCTTTTTTTTACTTTATGCATAAAATAATATTTACAGATAAACTTAAATCCTCTAAACTTTAGTAAATACTCCACAACCACTGATTTACGTGATAACTTCCTTTATTTCTCATTTGCTTGTTTTTACGTAAGCTATACACATTGCCTATTTAATCTCGTTTAACAAACATTAGAAGTAAAGATTAAAGACGTAATTCAGGAGTAAATGGAACACTCTGTAATTGTGTTTCCACCGTAACGGCGCTGGCTCTCGCGTCCGAGCTGGAGTCGTGTTCGGCGGGAACTGATCACGGATACGACCGCCGCCCTGCGCTTCACTCATGGACGAAATGTACTGCGATTGCCTTTATCGGTGAATCCGATATTACAAAACCGATATCCGATAATGGTCAAATGTTTAAATATCAGGAAAAATATTGGTAAACCGATATATCGGTCGATCTCTAGTCGTGTTTACCATTTATACTTGTTTTATGTATGGCAACAGAAAACAATGTGAACAGCTTTATTGGGCATTCAGTTGTATTACAGTATGTGACATTTCATTGGGCAGTCGTGGCCTAATGGATAGACCGTTGGTCTTGTAACCCGAGGTTGTGGGTTCGAATCTCGGCTCCGGCAGTTATTGTCCTCGACTGAGGTGAGACCCTTGAGCAAGGCACTGAACCCCCAACTGCTCCCCGGACGGACCCCCACTGCTCCAGGTGTGTGTGTGTGTGTGTCCACTGCTCCAGGTGTGTGTGTGTGTGTGTGTGTGTCCACTGCTCCAGGTGTGTGTGTGTGTGTGTGTGTGTGTGTGTCCACTGCTCCAGGTGTGTGTGTGTGTGTCCACTGCTCCAGGTGTGTGTGTGTGTGTCCACTGCTCCAGGTGTGTGTGTGTGTGTCCACTGCTCCAGTGTGTGTGTTGTGTGTGTGTGTGTCCACTGCTCCAGGTGTGTGTGTGTGTGTGTGTCCACTGCTCCAGGTGTGTGTGTGTCCACTGCTCCAGGTGTGTGTGTGTGTGTGTGTGTCTGTTTGTCCACTGCTCCAGGTGTGTGTGTGTGTGTGTGTCCACTGCTCCAGGTGTGTGTGTGTGTGTGTGCCACTGCTCCAGGTGTGTGTGTGTGTGTGTCCACTGCTCCAGTGTGTGTGTGTGTGTGTGTCCACTGCTCCAGGTGTGTGTGTGTGTGTGTCCACTGCTCCAGGTGTGTGTGTCCACTGCTCCAGGTGTGTGTGTGTGTGTCCACTGCTCCAGGTGTGTGTGTGTGTGTCCACTGCTCCAGGTGTGTGTGAGTGTGTGTGTGTGTGTGTCCACTGCTCCAGGTGTGTGTGCACATGGATGGGTTAAATGCAGAGAACACATTTCACCGCTGGTTATACTCTGTATAATTGTGTATGTGACAAATAAAGCTCATCTGAGTAGAGTAGAACAGATCTGAAGCACCAAAACTCGTCTGAATGCAAACGTGATGCAATGACGACATGAATATGCAAATTAATATGGGACGTCACAAGTCTCACAATCCTGTGGGAAACACTGGCTGTAGTATTATATTTTTGTCTCGTGAGGCTTGAATTACGAGCTGCCGTCTCCACTAGTTTGTTTTGTTTGGTCTCCGCAACTTTCAAAACACAAAGAGGTACTATATTGTTTTTTCCCGCTTGACTTGCACTTTGAACTGCAAAGATTTTCAGCATTTTTTCTGTAAAACGTCTGACGTCTCTATGTTTCATGTGGCGTGAGGATGCGAAAAAGCTACGCTAAATCCGATCCGACCGGTCTGAAGTGGATTTCCAGAAATTATATTTAAAAAGGACTCCAAACCACATACGAATGTAGCTCGAGACGGATTTGCACAAACCGATTTCATGTAGTTTCATGCCGTTCAGACTATCAATCGGATTTGCACAAAAATCAGATTTGGGTTGACAGTCTGAGGCTTAAATGTGATTTAAAATGCGTTTAAAGAAAAATCCAGGTTTTCTGTGCTTGTTTGAAAGGCTGCAAAATGTATTATATTATAATAATATTATTATTATTTAAAAAAATGTATGACATGGCAAGCAGGGCTATTAACTAAAAGTAAAATTATAAAAAAAATCTTGAAATAAATTAAATGTTAAATAAATATAAAATATAATATTTGTACATATATATATATATATATATATTAAATGTATTACAAATTATATAGACATAAAAACAAAAACATTTTAAAAAGACAAAAACACACTACAAAATCACAAACTTTCACTAAAATAAAAATGGAAAGTATAAAAAGAAAAACATTTATAAAAACTACAATATATTACAATAAAATAATGTCTTCAAACGTTTTAAAATTGAGGTTTAAATATTACGTTTCCATGTTAAGAGTAAGATGGCCTCACATGTTCAAAATTTGGTTAAAAAAATTGTGCTTAAATCAACATGGCTAAAAATTAATAAATAAATGCTATTTATTTATGACACCATGTAAGCAGCACGGTGGAAACATGAACATATAATGTAAGTCATACAATTAACAAGAAGCTAGAAGACATTTAAGGTAAAAAAAAACTAATAATGATTATTATTATTATTCTAACTACTACAACAAAATTAAATAGAGTAAACATGACTATAAAAACTAAGTAAGTAGTATTACCGTTTTAATATTACTACAATATACTATTTAAAATACCGTAATTTCACAGTACAATATTTTTTTTATTTTACATTGTAACTGTAAAGTTACAGTAATTATATGTATGGCTGTCTTAATTTCTCATTACAAGTATGGGAAAACGTTTGGCACATTTCCAAAGTGATATACTGTAAATGCTTTGAGACGCTGAAAACATCAGATAACGAGCTGCTCGTGTGCAAATGAACACAGCTTCACTTTAAAACACGCAATGGATATATTTAACGAAATTACAGCCTTTGCAATTTGATAATCGCACGATTTGGGTTTGATGTCGATTAATCAATGCAGCTCTAAGCTCAGCTTCAAACCAAGCAATTAAAACAGTGAAAGCAGCCTAATTTAAACACTGATCTATAGATAGCGGCGTCCGGTTTAAAGGACAACAAGCGCTCAGTGTGTGATTAAGAAGAATAACGAACAAATGAGATATAGTGGTGCCCAAAATGATGAGCACACTAGTGTTTTCACCAGCAAAATAAATGGTTTTAAGTCTTTTGCTGTAGTGTGTCAGTAGGAAATATCAGTTTACATTTCCAAACATTAATTTGGCCATTAATTGTAATAATCCCAGTGTGATCTGATCATCATCAATCTGTCTAGAGTCACATGAAGAAACACAACAAACTCAATCCAGAAGAACTGTGTCTCCGCTTCAAGAAACCTCCTGCAAAGCTCCAGCGCTGTTAAACGTTTTAGACACTAATGCTGTAAAATGAGGATAATGTCAAAAACTGATTTTCTTTATCAGTTCACTTCTATTAACCTAAATTAAATCAACATTTGTTGTGAGCATGCTTTGTGTCTGAAAGCAGGTTTTGTCCTCGGTGCACTTGAGCAGAGCTAAAATCTCACTCGATTATTACAATTAATGGCAAAATGAATGTTTGGAAATATAAACTGATATTTAATACGGACACAAGATAGAAATAACTGACTTAAAACTATTTTTAGCTGCTGAAAATACTAGTTCTCATAATTTTGGGCACCATCATTGTTTGTAATTTCCGTCTCCAGCATCCTTCTTTAAACTCTCTCCGTGTCTCTGTTTAACTGGCTGGGATCTATAAAAGCAGGCAGGCCCGATCCGTGTTCATCTCGGGGACACATGTTCCCAACCAGCGTTCGTCCGCAGGCTACAGCCGTGACGTCAGACCCGGGAAGCAGAGCGAGGAGCGCCACCAGCTCACATGAGAGAGGAGACAGCGCTTCTCTGTCTGAGAGACACATGTATGCATCCAGCACTGCTCCATGATCACACGCTGCATTGGATTTATAACGCAAGGCTCTGGATGCCAAGTGATGCATTCGGTTCTTCATGTGATCGTTAAAAAATATATAATAAACATATACATTTAATTATTTACTCACCCTTATGTGTCCAAACATATGAGACTGTATTGTGTGTAACTTTCAATAAGAAGTTTTGATCAACACAACGAAAGTATTTGGGTCTAAAATGACAAAAGAAATCTTAAGAAATAAAGTTAAGAAATTCTTAAATTCTAATAAGTTCCTAAAATGTGCAAAATTACTTAAAACATGTTTTTATGTTTTCTTAAGAACATATGTTGTCCTTAAGAAGAAAATGAGTGGTTTGTCTTAAGTAAAGCTTAAGTAAAAATTAATTTTAATTTTTTTATTCTTCTTTTTCTGTTATTATTATTGTATGTATTTATTTGGATTACAAAATATTATACATTTTATAAGTTACATTTGTTAAGATTTTCTTTTTTTTTCATAAACAATAAAAAAAAAAAAAAAAAAAAAAAAAAGAACAAAAAAAAAAGAATTCACAAAATGCATAAAAACTAAATCACGAAAGTGGTCCATACTAAAACTTCTGAAGCCAAACAAATGCTCTGTGGAACAAACACACCGAAATTCAAGCAGTTATTTAATTAATTTTACAGAAATCATACAAAATATCAAATACCAATAGCCAACGAATATAAATCAAATTGAACATGCAGATCAATAAGTGATTTGAGAGCATCTAGTGAACTGGATTTAAGTTGTTTCTCACACAAAGCTATTGTTTGGTTTCAACACAAAATATAATGTACAAGTCACACAAATGTCACGCTGCATCTTGACCTTTATGAAGACTGTCAGCCCGGTTCATAAACTGTATGATTTGTTTTGACTGAAAAGACCAGCATGAACCTTCAGTTTAACATCGTTTGTGTTCAATGCAACAGAGTCAAGCAGGTTTGGAACGACATTAAGGAGAGCAAATGATGACATTTATCAACTTCGGTCACGTTGTTTATGTCTAGAAACCCGGCAGGAAGACTGACCTGATAAAGGGCATCCTAACGTGTTGGATATCCAGGGTAAAAATCATGCAAACCCTTCTGCAACTGCATCAAAACTACCTAAAAATGCAAAAAGCAGCGACTCTAGCCACACCTGACAGAGGCTGTTTGCCTTCACCACACGCACAGATAACCAGAGGATGTGTGTTTCTTCTATTTTAGTGACATGGCTACATATATTTTCTGCAGCAGAAATAGGAAGTGAAACATTTTACACCATGTTATTTTTATTCATGCGGTCGACGTGTGCATCAAAACACATTCAGCAGGATTTACTAGGAAGGGACAATATCACAAGTTTACTTTCTCTTTCAATTCATTCGAAACGGACACGCTCTAAACACTTTACAAAGCCATTACTTAAGGTGAGAGCTGATGCAACCTGCTTCCGGGTTTATCAGTTAGACCATGAAACAGAGTGATCTTCGCCTATAACCGCCTCTATTAGCAGAGACCTTCAGCTCGGTTCATTTCAGAGAAACATGCTGCAACACTCAAACACGGTCACGGACGGGAAGCACACGAACACAACACCAAGCATTTTATGCAGTCGCAGTATACTCGTGTTCCCTTCAGTAATGTGTAATGCATTGATACGTATGTAAAGGCAAAACGTTTGATCATTTAAAAGGTTCATATTTACATCTAAAGGTTCAGTTTGTTATTGTATAATATCAGCCAGTGGATTTTTTGTATTGTGAAAACTGAATAATAGTAATAAAACATGCCCAAAATTTAACTTTTCTTTGTGCGCACACACACACACACACACACACACACACACACACACACACAAATGTTACATTGAACATTTCCTACTTTACAGGTACATCTATCCAACCATAATTTTACAGATAATATGTCAATCTATGACTAGTCTACTTAATGGCCCTATGATTTATGCAATCCAGAAAATATGGATGCAACCAAGACATAATTTACAGTAGAAGGCAAAAATTTGTAAAATATGGCAAATCCCAGATTAATAAATCAAAAGTAGAGCTGTAGACAGCTGAATTTCTAAAATAAAAAATGCATAGGAACCTATTATTGCAAAAAACATAGTAAGATATAAAATAGGTAAAGTTCAACTGATTATATATACGCTTTGATTAACAAAAAAAATATTAAACCATTATATCCAGAAAAATGAAAACCACAGACCTTGGGGAAATATGTTAATAAATTGTTATGATTTTGCATCCATTTTGTGAATTCAATTAGACATGCTTTTTGATTACTACAATGTAATTAAACATCAAAAAGGAATCCAGACAAATTAATACAAAATAAAAAATCTAAATTTAAGATTTCAATAGTGTCCTATTGTTTACTAAAATACTACAAAATTAAATTCTAAAGCAAACTTGCATTAATTCAGGCCGTATCCAGGTACGTGTAAAGCCCAGCTGTCTCCACAGGCCCTACATAGGCTGCACACTCTCGAGGTGCGTCATGTCCACTCCTCAGCTCTTCCCTTCTTTGGTCTGCACAGCTCTTTGTTTTTCCAGCTAGTGGAAGAAGCTGTCAACTAATCCCCATCACACGGACCAGCATCAGAGCAGAACAGACAACAGATCCGATCCACATGAAAACACACCGTCTCTCTCGCTCTCTACCAACACTACCTCCACAAGCCCAATTATTCAGCCCTAAGAGGTGTGGGACAGGAGACAAGCTCTGCCGTAGGCATTCAGCTGGGTGCTGTGCTGGGAATTCAACACTTCAACTGCAGAAAATCAAGCCTAGTTTCTATCAGGGTCAACTGGACGCATGTCTTTATATCCAGTTGAGCATATCTGGTCCTGCAGTGAAGGCACTGCAGACCTTAACTGGGAGGAAAGCCAGACAAATGGGATATCTGATGTTTAGCTTCACTTCTAGAAACCACATTTAAGATCATTGAGCTCAGGGTTGACGCTTGACCGTATGCAAAACAACTTAAACGTGCTGTGGTTTGGAGATCTCTTTGAAAGTCACGTTTCAGTTTTGCATCCCGGACGAGCCCCCAATTTGTGTCTCGCGTAACATATTGTCAACTAGTGAGTCACAAAAAATGGGTTTCATGTGTGATAGAGAACATGCAACTAATCACAAAACTGTTCATATATAACTATAAAAAGGCTTAGCTTTTAAAAGCGGAAGAAAATTCTTCCCATATCATTTGTTGTTGAGATCTAAGACTGTGCATCCAATTAAACTATGTTATTGTTGCACAAAATTATCTCACTTGGTTAAAAATGACAAACATTTGGCCCAGTGTTTGTCCCATTTGCTAGACTGATTAATCGCTCTTCTGCGGTCATTCATGCATTTTCAAAATTGTCAATTTTCTTATTCAGTTAATACATTATGTTTATTGTTGGGCCTATGCAGATGACAGCAATATCAACAATAAGGACTGCATTGTCCCAAAAGATTATCATTTGTATGCGTTTTAAAATCAAATCAATTTGGTACTCGCACAACCGTCTATATAGACAGCTTTGCACCTCTCAGAGAGCGCTTGATACTTTAATAAGGATTAATCTATAAAGTTACGATTATGCGGTGATATTTTATATCTGATTACCCAAATACTAATCTTAACAATACCTGACGAACTTTAAACACTGCTTAGTTTATAATATCTTATAGTAATTGTGAAATTTCACTAAATATCGGTTTTGTAACAACATTATTTATGCAAGGTTACATGGTCAAAAACAATGACTTTTTTTGGTTGTTGAGGTCCTTAGTTGATCAGTCCTAATAATTTTTGGTTGTTTTGATTTTAAAGGACACTTTTGAACACTTGACTATTTTCGCTGAAACCAAAACAGCTGAGAATCACATACCGACTTTAAGGGATAATTCACCCCAAAATTAAATTCATCTCATTAATTACTCACCCTCACATCGTTCCAAACCTGTAAGACCTTCGTTCATCTTCAAAACACAAATTAAGATATTTTTGATCAAATCCGAGCGCTCTCTGATCCTCCATATACAGCAATGCACCTGCAATGTTCCCAGGTCCAAAAACTTAGTAAGGGCATCTGTCTTTTCGCGCACAAAAAGTATTATTGTAGCTTCGTAAAATTAAGTTTGACCCATAGACTGTAAAAAACATGGGCGTGGTGTCCGTGACGTCACCGTAGGTTTCTGAAGAGCATTTTTGAAGCTCAAAGTGGGCGGAGCCGGCCGTCGCCATCTTGGCTGCGCGTCACTCCCGGATAATCGAAAGTGGGCAAAAAGGCGGGATGTGGGTGGAGCTTGTTGCTGAAACCACGCCCACCAAGCACAACAGTGGTGAATCCACATGTCACTCAAGTAGCCACGCCCTTAATTATGCAGAACTTTAAGGTTTAATATAATTTAAATGGATGAGTTCTTAAAAAACTCACCCCCATCACAGTTGTCTTGAAGGGCAAAATTAGCTTTCTGTTTATTTCTGCTGTAAAGTTGGGCATTTTGGGCGTCCGTGTTGGCTTCACGAGGGAGAGCGGGAGGTCGGCGCTTGGTTTGAACCCCTGATGTTACAAAGACTATTTTACCGAAGTCCTTGCTATGTTTCTGAACATTGCTGTCTATGGAGGGTCACCTAAATATCTTAATTTGTGTTCTGAAGATGAACGAAGGTCTTACGGGTTTGAAACGACATGAGGATGAGTAATTATCCAGGTTTTTTATCTTTATGAACACCACCATCATTCAGAGCGTGCCCCGCAGGTCATGCATCAGGATTACTTTACATTTGCTATTCATCCTACACACATTCCTCCCGAGGAGCGCTGAACTGCCCAAACCTGTGCTCGACGGAGACACACCTGCACCAGAGACGCCAAACAACTGATAGACGGTCAACAGCCTGTGCCAGCAGCTCTGAAACAACGAATCGTGCTCCACCTCAAACTCAAACCACAGATCGGGGCACGGCACGCTCACACTATGAAGCTGAATATGCCTCCGAGCTTAGCAAGGAAACATGAACTTTGGAGTTATTTCTGCATTCTAGCTGGGAAAGCCGCTGCCGTAATGCTATTTGCAAGGTTTTAGAAAGGCACCAGGCAGCTGAATCTGCATGGAAGTGGAAGTAAATGTCTTTAAGTTGAGCTAATTTGCTGTAAAACAAGATGATTAGAAACACGTCACTGTCTCGTAAACGCTGAACTGATGAGGGAAACACCCGTTTAAAGGTATTCATGGAAGTATCTTTCATCAGCGTCTGGGGACAGACAGTGAGCAGAATGCCATGTAACAGACATCATCGGTCACCCTTCAAATGACGATGCAGGTTGACGCAGGAATGTAAAGCTGTCGCCAGGTTGAATACCAGATACGCTGGAAAGTACAATGTGCTCAGCGCCACGAGACAGGCAGCACTTGAGAAGATTTTGAAATATAATAGACTCAGACTATGGTTATATCGCCTGCCAGAGACCAGTGAACACATCAGTACGTTGTAATCGATTCCTGGTCGTTTTAGAGGAATAGTTCCCCCAAAAATGACCATGTGCTGAGCATGCACTTGCCCTCGGGCCAGCCGAGATGAGGAGGAGTTTATTTCTTCATCAGGTTTGTAGAAATGTGTCAGTGCATCAGTGTCTCTACAGTGAATGGGTGCCGTCAGAATGAGAGTCTGATAAAAACATCACAATAATCCACAGCGCTCCAGTCCATCAGTTAACATCTGGAGAAGACCAAAGCTAATGCATTTACACATTTCTACAAATCTGATGAAGAAACATCTACATCTCGGATGGCCTGAAGGAGAGTAACCTTCTCAACGAATATATTTTTTGTGTGTGTGATCTATGCCTTTAATTATTCCCCTAATACAAGCCCTTTGATGTGAGCCAGTCTACAAAACCAAGACGAGGAGCTCCACGTTTAGTCCAGTTTCACAGCATCACTTTTCCAGACAACCACAAAGCCAAATCAAGAACCATTGTGAAAACCCACGGCTGACAGATGAGCATTGCATAATTATAATACTAGTATTCATTGCTGTTATGAGTCAATGCAATGCAAGAATTGCACAAATGAACAGAAAACGCTCTCTTTTTGTCGCTGTATGATCAGTAAAACAAGCCTTGGCCATTTGACTTGTCCACAATGTCTCTTTCTCTCCGCAGGTGAAGGTTCGGGTTAAAAAGTCAAAAACTAGCACAGCTATTAATGCGTCACTCATACTATCACCACCGGTGTGCTTCACCTTATTCAACAAGCCTGGATGCGGTTTGCAAGCAGATGAGGATGAAGATACGAAGCATGCGATCAGTTCATGCTTGCATTATTGCGTCAGTGTTTCAGTGAATTCTATACAAGCGAGTAGAGTTGCATCTATATCCAGGAAGCAGCTCGACAGAGCTCAATATTAATAACTCAGCCAGACCATGATATTTTTTGGCAACGGTTTGCATGACAAACACCGGTTCGTGAATGTGACTTCGAGTTACTCCCCAATCAGGTTTAATGTCAGGATCAGTGAGAGCAGATCAGATTCCCGCATGAAAACAATACTATAGAGGTTATGAACCATACTATAGTAAAGTACTTGGATTTGTTTAAGGTAATAGTTGCTGTGGTGTAATATTACTTCACAACTATAGAGTATACTACACTGAACTGTAGTGAAAACTAAAGTATACTACGGTTGATCAGTTCACTATACAGTACTGTAAGTGTTAAGTGTTGTAAATAACATACAGTATAATACACTTCACTATAGTAGGATTCAAAAACACTAGTATTTTTCATGAGGGTGGGTGCACATAATTCTGATAGATCATTATTAAGATATCATTATCAACAATATAGCATTAATGTTGTGTTTGTCCAGCTTTACTACTCGATGTAGTTACAAATAAACAATTACTAGACTCTATTCCAGCTTTCACAGTTGAGATTTATTATTCGCTAGTGTGTTTTCCAGATGTAAGAGTAACATTAATGGTCATATTTGATATATTAGGTGTTTTTAACTACTGTCAAGTGCTATTGGGGTAAGTTAAGGGCAGGTTTAAAGGATTTCACAGAAATTAATTAGACATTTACATGCATGTTTTTATGTTTTACTTGTATTTTCCAAAAAATACAAAAATGCATGTACACAATAAATACATTGTGTAAAATTATGTAAATATTAGTCCATGGAAGTTAAAGACACCTAATATTAAATCCAAAGCAATTGCTAAATAATAGATGTTAAATGTAATACTCGATATATATATATATACGTATTAATTAAATAGGCTACTAAAACCAAGTGGGACACAAGTAGTTACTACTAAAACTATTGAAATATTAGCTATTAATAACCAAAATAATTAAATAATGTGCTAGTATCAACTGAATGGAATTTAAAAGGAGTCTAGCCACTATAGAAATATCTACTAGCAATTAGAAATACTAGCAACTGAGCGATGCTTTATATAACAGGTGCTAGTTTTAAACAATGATGATGATGATGATGATGATGATGGCACGCGCGTGCACCGGTGACAGTGTTGCGTCACAGTCACTGTAAACGCTAACGTTACATAGATCGCATGTAAAAGCACTACAGACCGTGGATGTGTGTTTATATACATCCAGCGCTTGATGAGGAGATCATTAACGTTAGACTCGCTGCGTCAAGTTACAGAAGCATAGGTCAATTAGGACAACACACTCACCCCATTAACCACTCCATGATGACTGGAAGCAGAGCTGCTGTCCTCCGTCGTTTTCTCCCGGTGGCCCGAGCTAACGGAGTCTGGATCGGCTCTCGTTGTGTTTAATCTCCGGTTCTCGTGTTCGGCGAGCGAAAGCGCGTTAATGCTCCGCGCATGAGAGGTGGATGAGCTCCAGCGCTCCGATCGAGGACCGCATTGACTTTGACGTTTGGCGAAGGATACTTTCTGTGTTGAATGGTCGTGTAAAGCTGCGCTAATCTCTCCGCTGCTGCGCCGGAGTATGGCGGCTCTCCGGTCACCGAAGCATCGCGCTCAGCCGGAGACGGTCTCGGATCGGTTCGGGCCACGGGGCTCTCGCTGAGCGTGTAGGGCAAGTGGACTGGCTGTTTGCGAGCTCTGCCATATACAGGAAATCCGGAAGTAAACACAGGTTCGACGCAGACCCCTTCTCTCTCGGGATGTGGTCGGTTCACCGAGGCATGCTGGGATATGTAGTTTCCTCTGAACTACACGCAGGCGTGACGTAATGCGTGCTGCGCGAGACGCACAAGACTGCTAGCGCACGTACTATGCTTTTTTTATTTTGTTTGTCTTCTTTTTGCAGTTTTTAGAACAACGAAAATGATATGGCAATAACATATAAATTACATCAAAACAAATACAATAATAAACAAAAAAATAACAAATAAATAAACAAAAAGCAATAAGAGAATCACATGTCCATAAACAAGTACAAATATTAAAAAATATTCAAAGAGTAGATTTAAGTTTTTTTCTGCACTTTGTTATTTCTTGTTTATTTTAACATATCCAGGTAGTGACCTATTTCTATTTTTAAATGAATAAAATTAGTTTTTTTCACTTCGTGAAAATATAATTTTCCATATAATGAATAAATTCACAATATACCAAATTTTGAAGTCTATAGTATACTCATACAAATCCATTCAATATTTGTACTTTGTTTACTTCCAAATAATTGTGTAGCTATGAATACAATCATAAAATAAATGCACAATACTCTCATTTAAATTGACACTTAATTAAAAAACAACTAGAATTACCAGAAACAGAATATGATTTCTACTGAATTTGACTGCTGTGTCTACTAAGGCTGTTAAAATTACAAAAATAAAAAGGCCTGTATAAAATATTATAATAAAATGTTAAATTTCCGTGCTATATTGTAATCTCAGTAGGCCTGTGTATTTGAGTTTGACAAGAGCACATTTTAGTACTTCATTTGATGATGATGATGATGATGATGATGATGATGCATTTTATTTATGGCGCCTTTCAAAACACCCAAGGTCACCTCACAAGCAAATAAAATAAAAAATACAAGTCACTGCAAAAAACAAAAACACACAACAAACTCTGCACATATACAGGTAAAGCGCAGTAGAGACTCAATAATACATATCATAAAAAAGCCTGTCTAAAAAGATATGTTTTAAGACGTGTTTTAAAAGACAGCAAGCAATTGCGAATATCAAGGGGAAGGGAGTTCCATAGGCGGGGGGGCAGCATAGCTATAAGATCTGGCACCCATGTAGTTAGTCGAATCCGAGGTACCACAAGAGAAATTGAAGATGAGGATCTAAGAGCACGTGAAGGGGTGTAGACCTGAAGAAGTTGATTAAGGTATTGAGGTGCAAGATTATGAAGTGCCTTGTAAGTAAGTAGCAAGATCTTAAACTCTACTCGATACTTTACTGGAAGCCAGTGCAACTGCTGAAGAACTGGAGAAATGTGCTCATTAAAAGTGTTCTAGAAAGAACTGCAGAGTTCTGAACCAACTGGAGCTTATATATATATGATATTATATTCATATATGAAGCAATTTAGCGGGAACACCAGTGAAAGGGCATTACAGTAGTCTATACGTGAAGAACTAATGTATGAACAAGAACTGCTGTATTATTGGTAGAAAGAAAGGGACGGAGACGGTTAATATTACGCAAGTGGAAGTATGCAGTCCGCGTGATATTATTAATTTGAGTTTCAAAGGATAGTGTGCTATCCATGACAACACCCAAACTTTAACCTGTGAGGAAGGAGATATTACATTATTGTCAATGAACGAAGAAAAACTATTTGATTTAGACAAAACAGATCTAGTGCCAATAAGTAGGGCCTCAGTTTTGTTGCCATTTAGCTTCAGAAAATTAGCTGAGAGAAAATTAGTACTTCATTTAAAACGTTAAATTCATTTTAAAATTAC
>CM049824.1:34214595-34239595 GCA_027422435.1 Schizopygopsis pylzovi | reverse complement strand
TGTGTAAATATGTCTAGATTTACAGCTTAGTACGTAGTGCTGCTGGATGCAGCTTGTCTGTTTGTAGGTAGCCAGCCATTCTGAGCATGCTCAGTGCACAGTAGTAGGTCTGAGAGCATTTCAGCTTGAATATACACTTCATATGTTCTCTCTTTTAATACACTGTTGATAAAATATATAACACTAAATAGTGACATTATTGAATGCAACTGCCCTTATTTAATCAATTTATAGCTAAATAGAACATTGGGCAATGACCAACAAATAAACCTCGCACAGCAATTACATCTTCTCAAAGTTGAGCATATATACAGTTCCCCCTCAGAAGTCACCGTTAAGTGTGACTGCCCTAATTTGCATCAAAACCAGCATAAACACACACATACACACTCGTTTCAGTCTTTCATGTTTAGTGTCTTTGTATGGTCATACTAGAAGGATATCCTCCGTCGTGCTCCTTCATTTTGAGTGTACCATAAGATGACATGCTAGAAAAAGGTCACTCTGTGAGGTCTTTGGTGTGAGTGCGTGTCATAGTCTATAAGCTCCTTGAAAACACTTGTAGTCCAGCACCATACCAGAGACTTGGCTTTTTGCAAAAACCAAATGGACAGTGTCTTTAGTGTATACTTATATACCTAAACTACACCCTTTCAACCCTAGTTTGAAAAAGGTGTCAGTCACGAGTCCCTCTTAGATGCAAAGCTCTTTTAGAACAGAACTCGTAATAAATAAACAGCTTTAGCAGGAGTTATTGCCTTCGTGTTAGATTGTCATCTTTGTCAGGATACCTCGATGACCTCCATGCTACCAGAGAAACTCGACTGCTTGCCCAGTTTCCCAAATTCCTCGCTGCTTTGTGTTGTGTTAATACCCTCTTCGAAGTCCACCTGGCAGCTGCGGCGCTTGTACTTCGTGTCCATTTGCGATACGCTGCACACTACTGCTTTTCCGTCCTCGAGCCAACTGTTTTGAAAGTCCAGCGGCTCCAGCATTTTGTCTCTTGGCTTGGAGTTGCCAGCTTGGCCAATGCAACTGTAAGCCACGCAGGCAGGACCGCTGCCAAAATGCACGCTTCTGCCTGTTCCAGATGGTGCCAAATTAGTGCCTAAGAACCAAGAACAGTCACCCGTGGGTGTGATAGGGGTGGTGGCTTCATTCGAGCCTCTATGCATGGTCCAAGAAGCAGATGTACCCAGCGGCAAGCTGAGAAAAGAAGGCGCCTTCAAGTTGGTCTTGCAAATGGGATCCTGGGGTCTTGGCCCGCAGTTACCCTGCTTCAGATTGAGGGAAAGAGTTAACCTCTCCAAGCCACCATTTTCCCAGCTCACGCTTTTTTGGCTCGTCCTGGACTTGCTAGTACACTGTGACTCCGTAGGGCTTGGGTGTTTCATCGTTGAAGGGTACTGGCATACTCCATTGCTGTTCTTTAGACTGTCAAGTCTGCAGAGTTTGGGAATGCTTTCCGAGTCCGATGAGGAGTTGGGAGAAGATTCCTGGTTTTGTTTCGAAGAGTAGACAGATTTGATGTCAAGGGAGAAGGAACACTTGAGCCGTTTGTTTTGAAGGATTCGTTCGGTTGACAGGTGAAGGGAGCTTAGGTCTTTCTGCAGTGAGGTAGGCAGTGGAGGCTTTAGGGTGATCTCTTCAGCTTGTGGAGTTCGCTCGCTCTCCATCTTTCGGACCTCTGCCACCTCTTCAGTCGGCTTCCCTGCTAACCTTACAGGGTCACAGGGTAGACTCTTCTTCATCTGCAAGCCTCTCTCGAATTCCAGCAGCTGACCCAAGAAGTTGAAGTTCGGTGATATTGAAGGCCGACGGTCCTTCACAAACCTACAGGAACATCAGATATGAACAAATTCAATTGGTTTTCATTTTTAGCCAAGTCTAGAGACATTTATGCAATTGCTGGTCTGGTCTTGATCTAGCAGGTGGACCAGCACAGACAGACAACTATGCTGGTAAACCAACGGAGGTTTGCTGATTAAGCTTGTTAATAATATCTCAAGATTGGGACCACTATCAAAAAACACAACTACTATCCACCATATTTTATTTGACACAAACAATATTGTGGTTTGGATGACCCTGTTGGGGAAAGAAAAACAATGAATTGTATATGCTGGTTAGGTATGTTTTGAAGCATGGCAACTGGTTTAAGCTGGTCATGAGCTGGTTTAAACTGGTACTGAGCTGGTTATAAGCTGGTTATGAGCTGGTCCTGAGCAGGAGCTATTTGCTTAGGACCATTTTAAACCAGCTCACGATCAACTAAGGACCAGCGTATACCAGCTCAAACCAGCTGCCATGCTTCAAAACATACTTGACCATATACAGTTTTTTTTTAAACTGGGGATGGTCCCCATCATGGGATGCTGATGTTCCTACAAGGCTCCGCGACTAGATTAATCAGCCTTTTTGGTTGTGTACAATATGTGACCATGAAAATGTCATAAGTAGCACATGTACATTTGTAGCAATAGCCAATAATACATTGCATGGATCAAAATGATAGATTTTTATTTTATGCCAAAAATATTAGGATATTAAGTAAAGATCATGATCCATGGATATATTTAGTAAATTTCCTACTGTAAATATATCAAAACTCTAAACTTAGTAATGTGCATTGCTATGAACTTCATTTGGACAACTTTAAAGGGGATTTTCTCAATATTTATATTTTTTTTGCACCCTCAGATTCCAGATTTTCAAACAGACATATCTCTGCAAAATATTGTCCTATCTTACTAAATCATACATTAATGGCCAGCATTGATGTATGCATCTCAATTAAAAAAAGCCCCCTGGTCACATGGATATATTGCTCCACCAGCTAGACCGGAAGCAAACAGTCTTAGGCCTTGGTCTAGGCTTGATCTGGCAGTCCATAGAGTATCTGAACATCCAAAGAGCTGCAGTTACCTGTAGGCATCATCTGAAGACAGGCCCATAGTTTTCATGATGTAGGCAATGGCAATGGTTGCAGAGCGGGATATGCCAGCCAAGCAATGGACGATGACTCTGCAGTTTGACACCTTGGCTTTGTCTGTGGATAGAGAGAAACAGCAAACCGGTCAAAAGCAGTTCCACTGTTAAACTGCACACAAAGCATGAGGTCATCCCAATCGCCCACCTCGGACGCTGACATCACTCAAACCTCCCTCAAATGCTGATGCACAGATGGCTCGTGTTAACCAAGCCACTAACCTTAGCTATCTCTAACGTCTAGCATGCTTCTAGAATACTCCACTGTCCATTCAGCAAACCACAACGTCTGACATTCTTACCAATGAACTCGTTGGTTTTTTCCAACCAAGGAAGCAGCTTCTCGCAGTAGCTGTCATTGACGGGAATGCGCATGAAATGGTTGTCGCTGATGAAGTCAGGCTTGGGGCAGGTGTTGCTGGCATTTAGAACGTAGGTGATTCCATTCTGAGTCATCAGTTCCTGTTAAAAAATGGAAGTTTATAAGAAGTTCGTACAAACCAATTCCAAAGAATTCCACTGACAAATATAGACCTAGGGGGAAAAAATCCAACATCTTCCTCGAGCAGATTCCGGCTGTATCAGTGAGTCTGTCACGCATGCTAATGCTATTGCAAATAAGAAATATGTAAAAAGATAATCTGTCAAAACAGATTTTTTGATGGTGAGTTTCATGTCAACTTGACAGGGCTAACATTTGAGTCAACCCAACATCAATGTAAGTCTTTTTCCGGAATGCATTCCGCTGCCTTTTATCTAAGTAAGTGCTGAGATATGCTACAATTCAGTTGTTCCAAGGTATGCGTAAATACCCTCCAGGTAAAAGAAAACCATTCCTGGTTATCTGATCGTGCCTTGTGAGTTTGTTATGTCTTCTCGACAGGAATTATCGGACGCTAGAAACTAAAAGCATTTCCTTCAATGCTTTTTTCTTACTTAGATTTGTTGTCTTGTTTCTATCCAAGATATCCCAAAATTCTTAAATCAAGAAGGATTTTCTAGACGAGTAAAAATTATTGTCTTGTTTTCAGAAAAAAAAACTTAGAACAAGCAAAATAATCTAATTTCAAACAGAAAACAATATATTTTTTTTACCCCATTGACAGATTATTTAGCTCGTTCTAAGCAAAAACTCATTTCATTTTTCATAAGCAATCCAAGTAAGACATGCATATTTTTGCAGTGATTGATATTACTATATTTTTATTTTATTGGTTTATTTAACAGGGACAATGCAGTATAACATTGCTAAAATATCAAGCAGCCGATGCTCCACATATAGGCTTCTAGCCAAAGGCTAATTTGCATATAGTATATTCATTACTATATGATCTGTATGCAATTGTTATACAACTTATTTTTGATAAGATCACGATTAACCGCATCCAAAATAAGCATTTTTGTTTACATAATATATACTGTTTATATTGATTATATATATATATATATAAAAAAAATAAACACAGTACACAGTAAATATATATATATATATATATATATATATTATGTAAACAAAAACGTTTATTTTGGATGCGATTAATCGCGATTAATCGTTTGAAAGCACAATTTTTTTATTTTTTTACATTTGATTTGAATTGTTGAGGTGCACCAACCTTATTGAGGACGTCTCTCTGGGAGCCCAAGTACAGGTGGGGCAGGATCCGGGTGGGACTGACGTTGGCCACAGGTAAACAGGGTTGGGACAGGCTGAGAGGCAGAATCGTGGCTGGTTTACTCTCACACGGGTCAGGAAAACAGGAAGAGAAAGCTGCAAAGCCACCTGAAAGAGAACAGAGAAGAGAACTGTTTTAGGATGAAGATATTCGGATATGATTCAGCTTACCACACATCGAGACCATAAAACATTGTGTGTACATACATTGTTCTCACACACACACTGTTTGCTGCAAACTCAATTACTTACAGTAAGAATGGAATAATAGTAACAATGAAGGGGGTTCCCAAACATCCTAACCAACTGAATTACACATGAAGCCCAAACACAAACTCAACAGGGGCCAAGAAGCCTTTCCGCCGCAGCAGAAACATCCTGCGTTTCAGTTCGTGCCTAGAATATCCAGTGTACACTTAGTGTACAGTAGATGACCCTCCGCCAGGAGGAAGACATCTTCTGTGGTATTGTTTTTACACTCTCTGACCCCATGTTTACTTTTTCACTCAAGCAATGGGGAGGAACTAGTTACAAAATGTAAGTAATTACAAAATAACTGAGAAAAAAATGTGTAATTAAATTACGGTTACTTATGAAAATGTTAAAGTTTACAAAGGGTGTTGCATTTGAATATTTTCACATGCATAGCGATTCGATTGATTTCTTTCCCAGATTAAATTGACTGCTTTAAAATATGAGACACCAATATTTCAGGAGTTTAGGAATAGGACATATGCTTATTTGATAACTGGTTTATTTCTTACTTGGGTTTATGCATATGCTTTACTTTTATTTTATTTTTATTTTTTTTAGATTAACTTTTTTTTTGTTAACTTTTTATACATATTTTATTTTATTTTACATTGTTATGTCAGTGTTGCCTCTATGCAAGGATTTGATTTCAAAAACAGCATCACAATATTAAAATATATTTTTAAGATTTTAAATCTGTATTAACCTCAGAATGATCTCAAAATAAAAAGAGGGGCTAAAGTCTGATTTTGTGGCGGCTGTGCTTTAACATTAAATTATTATAATCGTAATTTTTGAAAATCTGACCGTATACTGTAAGGCTAACCCTGCCTGCTTTAAATTTTTAAAAACTTTTAAAACAGTTGAAACATCCTTTAGAAATTCAGAAAAATAAAAGTAATTGAATTACACTAATTAAACAGGGTAAACCAATTACATTTCCAAAGTAACGTTCCCAACACTGCCAGTTTGTAAGCACTCCAGCTTTAGCTGGCGTATCGGTCGACGCTGGGTTGCATGAGTGGCTGTAGCTAACCTCAGCTTTGAAAAGGAAATGAGAAAAGCAATGGGCTGCATGGTGAAAGCTGAGGCAGATAGTGTGTCAGTGTCTGGTTCTCCGGTCTCTGCTTCCCGCATGATCTCATCTCCTCTCACTAGCATCACACAGCAGGAACGAGGCAGGCCACAGGAACACTGACACCTTACCAGAGCTCAGAGGAAGCGCACGCACGCACGCACGCACACACTCTCGCACGCACACACACACACACACATACACACACACACACACACACACTCTCACACGCACACACACACACACACACACACACACACACACACACACACACACACACACACTCACACGCACACATGTTGGTTTTTATGGTTTACGGGGACTTTCCATAGGCGTAATGGTTTTTATACTGCACAAGCTGTATGTGCTATTGCCCTACACCTACCCTACACCTAAACTTAGCCCTCACAGGAGACGGTGCATTTCTACTTTCCCCAAAAAAAACTCACTCTGTATGATTTATAAGCGTTTTAAATTATGGGGACACTGAAAATGTCCTCATAAATCACCTTCTTGTAATACCTGTGTCATACATATGTCATTATACAAATTTGTGTCCTCATAAATACACACACACACACACACACACACACACACACACACACACACACACACACACACACACACACACACACACACACACACACACACTGTGAATGAGTCCAGTCTAAAGGCCCGTTCACACCAGGGACGACGAATATAACGATATAAATAAGATATAGTTTAGTGAGTCTAATGATAACACCACAGAGGAACGATTTATATTAAAGCCACTTTCAGAAAGATACGAACGATAAAAACATTGACAACCAATCAGAAACCATCCTGATAGAAAGAGATCAAGCATTTAAAGCAGCAGACGACAAAACTGCTGCTCAAGCTTATAATAAAATAAATAATAATGTGTTCTCGTGTAAACGGGACTTTAGTCTTAGTCTAGCAGAGCATTTTAAGCGTTTTATTGCTAAGGACTCCCCAAAATCTATATTATAGGTTGTTTGTGCTAAATTTAATAATAACAAACTACTAAAAACAAATGATTAAAATATCATAAATCATTTAAATATCAAATTAACATCAAAATATCATATATACATTTTTGTAGACACTTCTAAATATATTCCACACAATAAATATAATTACAAAGCACATTGACAGAAAGGTTTACGCTATAAAATGCTGTTGCATATAACTCATATCAAATACGTAATTAAAATTGTTTGCATAAAAGTTTAAAAATAATTTGTGGCATGCTTAACACTCTCCCAACCATATATACTGGCCTCAATATTTATTATATCAAAATGTTTTAACATATTTTACCTTATTTTCTATTCAGTGCATTGCACCAAATTTAGCCAAAGGCCTATTTCCATCTGCAATTATTGTGGGATCCCTAATGAAGCCCTTTTGGCCCTTTATTTGGTGACCTCGACCCTAAACCAGCACTATTCAGATCCACAGTGTTTGTGTTATAGTGAAATAATGACAGAAAATGAGCTGATTCTGAATCAGTCCTCGCTCATCAGAATCTGAGACGTGTTACCCCAGATGGGGCGATGACGTCACTGAATCAGTGTTTGAGTTCGCCTGGGTCGTTAGTCTGAGACATAGACACACGCAAACCAAGCTGGGGTAGGACTGTTACGAAACAGAGAGAGATCGAGAAACAAAACAGCGACAGAAGAATACTAGTAATACAAGCAGATGAGCTCATCGGCATGAGGTAAGAGTGTGTAAGCAGATGCATGTGACCGGAGAAGGCAATTATTCATCAATCAATCCATTCATTTCATAAGATTCAACATTTACTGACCCAGTTCACAGCAGAGAAACAGCTCTGGACAATTCAATGCAATGTTCACATGACATCACTCGGCAAGGCTATGTGAGTCAAACCAAACAGACCTGTTTAAAAGACCTTTTCACATGAGTCACACATGACATCATGACCCGCTCTTGTCACGGAAAGAAGTGTCAGGGTTATATACACCGGTCTAGCTCCAGGACATTGACTCGACGCCAAGAGTTCAACCGTGAAGCTGTTTCAAACCACTCGCTCGGTGAGTTTTGATTATAAAAAAGAGCACGCTGAATATTCAAATCAGCAGCGTGCTTTGTTTAAAAGGAACGCCTGGCCCTTTAAGGCCCAGCTCAAGGGCTGTTTCCTGCTATTAAAAGCAACCGCCAAGACGGATGACATCATCGCTCAACACGCGGGTGGCCAACTCTTCAGCATACACACACACACACACACACACATGCACCCCAGAAGTTTTGACAAGCACCCGATGCTCTGACCCGAGGCCTTTAACACCCCACGACTGAGTGGCCTGCTTTACGACATCCCAAGCCGAGGTGAAATCAGTTTCCAGGCCGTGCAGAAAAAGACAAGCATGCGGAGGGACAGAGAAACACAAGTCGAGCAGACATTGCCTTGACTGAATCAGTGCAGAGCTGGTCGGCTGGCATTCCACAGGCATGATGTCAGCGTGTCCGTGTGCGGACCGAGGGCCGGAGCCAATCCGCTCGGAGGACATGCGGCTCGCGGAGATACAAACGACTTCATTATTGATTTTAGAGTACATTCTGTGTTGCAAGCAACCATCTTGTTTTGAATGGCAACACTTACAGAAAGTGCTTGCTCTGATTTGAGTAAGTGCAATACATGCACAGTCACATTTGAACTGACAAATACATATAAATATAACTTGTGTTAACAATATCTCTGTCATTTCTGACGTCTTTAATATTCTATTTGAGTAAATGTAATGTTTAATGTTCCATTTAAGTATAATAAATAATTATAAAAGTACATCAAATTAACTTTAATATCTAATAAAATATATTTAATGTATAGTATATATTTAAAATATCTAATATATATAAACAACCATACTTAAGATTAGAAAAATACAAGTATTTAAAAATATTTAAATGATCTCTTGTTTTTTCCCTCATTCACTTTCAGTTTGCTCACTATGAATAATGCAGTATATATATACTTTTTTTAGTATTTCTGTAATTGTACGGTACAAATATGTTTTTGAATGTTACATTTACTTGAGAGGTAAAATGATTTAAGAGAAACGGATCAAAATGAAGTCAGTTTGTGCTCAAAACAAGAACAAATACATGAATATATGAAATATTCTGACTCTGTTGGCAGATATTTGTTCTTGTTTTATGTATAACTCGCTTCATTCTCAGAAAACAAGACTTCTCAAGTCACTCTGCTTCTCCATTCAATTCATCTTTATTGAATAATGTTTCGTTTTTTGCACTAAAAGAAAACAGCAGTGCACCTCAACAAGTGACTTAGCAACTCAGCAGCAAGATCCACAGACATGTGATTTGGTTTTCCTGAACATCTGGTTTGATATAATACAGCTTCTCAACTAGGATTTAGCGTAGATCCCGTCTCAAAGATCTCAAAGATATCAGTCCCCAAAAATATCCTCGGAGCTGGAAAACTCCCCCACTTTCAGAGGTTATACTGGTGTGATCCTTATATAGCTGTCTAATAAACCTGCCAATGCATACCATTACTCTCGGATGAGTTGCTTCGGATAAATGCATTCTGTTTTGAGCAGATTGTATGAAGCAGAATTGTATCTGTGCTTTTTGAAATGAAATCCAAAATGAACAAAGCATTGTGTGAGGACTAAAGACAGATCTGTAGCGTTTAGGGCCTTACAACAAGCCTGCTAAATCTGTCCAGAGGGACATGATACTCCAGCGAGTTCAGACACATTCAGATCGATGGTATGACACAATGTCATATTTCAGATCTCACAGCCATCGGGTTCCCATACTTCTGCTGTCGATGTCAGCGTATGATACATCGAAGGCAGTTCAAATCTGCTGAAACTTCACCTGAACTTTTGTCCCGCAATGTCCCTAAATTAGATATGTGAGAGAAGATGTTCAACAAAACAGATGGCGTTACCTCATCATTTGGGACATGCACGACCCAAAGGTTTCATTTGAAATATTGAATATTTATATCCTCTTATACAGTAAACAACATACCTTTATAATGTAAAGTGCTTCAAATGCATGCTGGTTTTTAAAATGTAATTTAACATTCTAGGCTATTTAAGTATAATAGATAATTATTTAAAATACCTAACAAATGTCCATATATGAATTGTTTTTATTTATACTATTTAAATGATACTCGTGTTTGCATTCACTTTGCTCATGATAAACAATGCAGTCGATCATCTGTGCTGAGCATTAAGTCAAAGATTGAATCTCACGATGACAGGTAACTAAAATCGACTGCACCCCCCTGAAGCAACTTGTCATCAATGTCCAAACTTAAGAAGGAGGTCAGAGAGATGCAATAACACGAAGTGAATAAAACACATTCTTGAATATGCACATGCACATATATGCACACATACCGTGAAGTAATGATGCACTCAGTCTGATACACCTCCCGTAACAGAGTGGAGAGTTAAAGAAATCAAAGGGAATGAATGCCGCAAGTGCATGCACTCACACTAATAGAGTGACAAGAACAAAAACTAAAGGGACACGAATCATGCAACTGCATGCAAAATCTCCCTGTGTATCTAAACCTCACAAGCGCACGCTCTCTGTCCAGCTCACCTCTAAGATCTCGCCCTTCCTTGATGCGCCTCACGCGCATCTTCAGCCTCATCTCGCTCTCGTGCATGTCTGTCCACAGCAAGTCAACGGGCATCCAGGCGACGCGCAGAACACCTCCACAATCCACTCGGAGCTCAGACGAGCGCTGGACAGGGATCAGAGGTGGAGGTGAAAAGGCACTCGTTCCTCTGGCGCGTCTCTTCGCTTCTGACTTTGGCTCGGCGCGCTCCTGCCTCTCTATTGTTGAGCCTCCTCCCTCTCGCCCTCCCCGTCTGTGAATGAGCGCACAGCCTGTGCTCTACTGGGGCCTGTGTTCAGTAATAGCTCATATGTAAGGCATGCAACCACATTCCTGACTCATCAGACAACTATGCGGCCAACTATGGGGAAGAGCGGCTCAGTGCGCGCGCCGTGTGTGTGTGTGTGTGTGTGTGTGTGCGTGTTTGCAGTCAACAAAGGAGTCCTATAGTTGCTTTCGAGCGACCCCTCTGCTTACCCTACAGTCATCGCTGTTGCTTATGTAATGCACATCATTATCACGCGCATGATCTGTGTCCTGTCACTGGGAAGTCCGTGTTGACTCACGGAAGAACAGTTTGTTCTGGAATCAATCGGCGTTAATCACGGATGACATCAGTCATCAATCATTAGCAGTTAATCATGCGTAATCATATCATGATGGGATAGAGCCAATTCATTATATGTGCTTTGCTCTGACAGTTGCATATGCAAAAAACTGCAGTATTTTGGTGATATGTTTTGGTCAAAAAAGGTTCTTTGTGATATAATGGCCATTAATCATCAATGCTGACATCATAATAGAGATGTTAACCCTTGGTAATATTATTAGAAAATACGGGATTAGTTTCCATTGTTATGCTGATGATACTCAACTATATATCTCAACAAAACCAGATGAAACTTCTAAACTATCTAAGATAGCGGAGTGTGTTAAAAATATAAAAGATTGGATGACCAGTAATTTTATCCTATTAAATTCAGATAAGACCGAGATATTACTTATTGGACCTAAAGACAGTACACAGAATCTCTTGGATTACAATTTGCAACTAGACGGATGTACTGTTACTTCCTCTACAGTTAAAAATCTGGGTGTTATATTAGACAGCAACCTATCTTTGGAAAATCATATTTCCAATGTTACAAAAACAGCATTCTTCCATCTTAGAAACATCGCCAAGCTACGGGACATGTTAAGTGTTTCTGATGCAGAAAAGTTAGTTCATGCATTCATGACCTCTAGACTGGACTATTGTAATGCACTGCATCTTCAATAAACAAGCTACAGATCGTACAAAATACTGCGGCTAGAGTCCTTACCAGGTCAAGAAAATATGATCATATTACTCCAATTTTACAGTCTCTGCACTGGCTACCTATTAAGTTTCGTATCAGTTATAAAATATTATTACTTGCCTATAAGGCCCTAAATGATTTAGCTCCTGCGTACCTAACTAATCTTCTATCACGCTACAATCCAACCCGCTCCCTAAGGAACTAAACTCTGGACTCTTGGTAGTACCTCGGATAGCAAAGTCCACTAAAGGAGGAAGAACTTTTTCATATCTGGCTCCTAAACTCTGGAATAGCCTTCCTGATAACGTTCGGGGTTCAGACACACTCTCTCTGTTTAAATCTAGATTAAAGACGCATCTCTTTAGCCAAGCATTCATATAATGCATCTCACAATCTTGTACTGCAGGTATATCTGGTCCATTGTTATATACCTGTACATACAATTGTCCATTTCTATATTGTTATTGCTTATTCACTTGTTCGTATTAATTCTTCTTTATTATCTGTGTTTTTGTTCTGTCACTGTCACTCTGTTGCACTGCGGTAGCTTCTGTCACTGAAACAAATTCCTTGTATGTGTAAAGAATATCTGAAAATGATAAAGCTCATTCTGATTCTGATTCGGATCAGTCTTTTGCTTGGGTTGAACATCAGCTATGCTAATTGTCTCTATTTGCGTCTCTGTTTCTGCTACAGGGCTTGTATCCCGAGGTATCTAGGAATGACACAAGCTTGGATCCAGCCTTTATGAAGATCTGAGATGATGCTAACCCCCCCCAGAAGACCTCAGACGATCCCTCAAACGACATACAAAACGACCAAATATTGATAGAAGTTTAATCGCAACATATAATCAATGCAGTTAATAGTGTACACCGTCTGTTTGATTACATGTCATTAACTGCATGATTTTTACTTTACATTTCTGCCATGCACATCAACCTGAGAGTCACCACTGATTAACTATTACTAAATATAATGTAGAAACTTTCATTTAAAATAGAAACTTCAATTTTCGGTAAAGCTGCTTTTCAAGGATTTGTTTGAATGAAAAGTGCTATACAAATAAACGTGAGTTAAATTGAGAGATTGCTTGACCTTTTATCTGTAACAGATACATGCCAGCATACAACACAGTGCTTTAAACTAGGTTAAACTGCAGCATAAAAAGGTCCATTGCCAATCAATGTACTACCTCGTGATGTCAGTGTGGATAAATCCACTATTTGTCTCTTTCTCTACAACAAATGCATATGTAAAGTGTCCCAAACTTTGCAGAATAATGCTGCAGTCACTTTGGTAAAATCTCTGCGAAGATTCACAGCAAAAAAGATACATTTTCAAACATCACGATAGAGTAGTTCGAACCCATCACTTGTCTGTTTTTCTATGAGCAGTGTTGGGTAAAGCTACGTTTGAAAATGATGCAGTACATTGTGTTACTAACTGTTTGTGTTAGTTATTTTATATGGAGAGTAATGCATTACGTTCCTTTTGCATTGCTTTTTCTCATCTGGGCAGGGCTTGCTTGTTGGTTTTTAATATAAAAAAGTCTTATTTTGGCAAAAAAAGTGAAATAAATATGCCTCAGCCTAAAGGAAATGTATATTTATTCATTATTATTATCGTCAAAGCAAAGACATTGTTTCATAAAATGTTTGTGTCATTTAATATGTAATTATTGCAGGTTTGCATCATATTCTGAGCATTTGACTGTTTTTGTTAATTTTGATGAATACTAATTCTGTTTTTGTACAGGTGCGATACATAATGAACTACAATAATACAAGACCTGCTCCACATTTCTCTCAACATGCGGACAGGAGAGCCGTCAGTCAATACATGAGAACTGGCATTACTTCAAATTATTTGACATTTTCTTGTAAATTAAAAAGTAATGCATTACTTTACTAATTACTTGAAAAAGTAATCTGATTACATAACTTGCGTTGCTTGTAATGTGTTAGCCCCACACTGTCTATGCATGCATGAAAATATGTACTAGTGCTAAAAAATACTGTTAAACTGCAGGATAAAAATGCATGATTAATCATCAAGCTAACATCACAATGGGATAAATCGAATCCATAATTTGCCTATTTCTACTGTATATAACAGATGCATATGTAGCAATGCATTACGAAAAAAGCATTAAACTGCAGTATAAGTGTGCAGTCACATTAGCACAATTTGAGCGAAGCCAAAAAAGGTCATTTGTCAATCAATGGGCATTAATCATCCATATACTGACATCACGATGGGATATATTGAATCTACTGTGTCCTTTTCTACATCACAGATGCAGATGCCAACTTCAGTAAAGTGGTAATACCTTTGTTAAACTGCAGCATAAAGGTTTAATCCCATTAGCTAAACTTAACAAGCAAAAAAGCTCCATAGTTAATTGTTGATGATATAGTGATGTATGAAGCACAGCTTTCAAACCAAGCAGACTTCTGCTGGTCGGTGTGGTGAATTTGGTGAATAACTGGAAACGGTTGTGAAATCTTTCACACAATTGCGTGGATTCCTACTGAAATTATTTCCTATGAAAATTCACTGAACAGTGGCTTAATTGTGACTGAACCTTAAAGGCTTATTAAGCAATATTTCACGCCACAACTAGAATTATTTGATCATTTACTCATCTTCATGTCATGGCAAAAGAAGATATCATGAAAAATGCTTAATTTACATCAGCTTTTTATTCATACTATTAAAGTCAATGGGATCCAAAGTTGTCAGGTTACCAAACTTCTTCAAAATATCTTCTTTGTGCTTCCGCCTACAAGTTTGGAGTGACACAAGGGTGAATAAACAATGCCAGAATGATCCGTTTCGACTGAACTGTCCCTGAAGTGTTGTTTGTGTTTGTTATGAGATGCAGGTTCAACCTTGCCATGTCCACCACCTCCCTGTTGGCCGGCTGCGATGGTGCAGTGACATTTTTCAAGGTTGTGCAGGTTGCTAGATCAGTGAAACTGGAGAAAGCAAATTAGGACCCCAAGGGTTCATATACCAGTTTTAATTGAGGGGCTTTTTGCTGACCAGCCTGCACGTTTCTGTTCATACAGAGAGTGCGTGTGTGTGACTGCAGTGCTGTAAATAGGTGTGCAAGTAAGCTAGCTATTTCTGTATGTGGAGGTGTTGAGGGAATATACTACATCTTTAATGCAGAGACAACTACACTAACTGCTGGATGACTGCCAGAGATCTTAACAGAGCCCCCTATAGACACACACACACACACACACACACACACAGCCACACACACACACAGCCACACACACACACAGCCACACACACACACAGCCACACGCACACACACACACACACGCAGCCACACACACACACACACACACAGCCACACACACACGCAGCCACACACACACGCAGCCACACACACACGCAGCCACACACACACGCAGCCACACACACACGCAGCCACACACACACACAAACACACACACACACACACACACACACACACACACACACACACACACGCACACACGCAGACATACACACATACACACACACAAACACACACACACACACACATTCTTTTTCATACAATTATAAACTGATCTAAAAATGAGAAATATGATAATTGCCTGAATGTGTGCAGACTTAAGGGAAAACAGGTGCTAATTCTCTCTCACACACACACACACACACACACACACACACACACACACACACACACACACACACACACACACACACACACACACACACACTCAATATGTGCTGCCCAGCAACAGAGGACAATAATACAAAAATGTCACGTGATTTATTTTCTTTGAAAAACTAACTGCAGAAGCTGTGAGAAGCACTAGATGGCAGTAGACTAACATAACACAGTCTCCCTAGCAACTGCTTCTGGAGTCTCTGGCTGTGTTCAGAATGGAAAACTAGCTTACTGAATAATGAATTCTGCACAGGACATGCTGGCTTTTTAATGTATATTTTTTGTCATAGTATGCGAAACAGAACACATAAGCAGCAATACATGTTTCAAACAAAGAGGTCTAATGCTGTCATCGGTGCTTCATGGGCAGCTGTTTGAGAGAATCCCCAGAGGTATATATAACATCAGAAATATCACCGTTAAATGTAAACTTTACTGTATAAAGTACAATGTTTTGACGCATAATTTGATTTTATAACACTTAATTTGGGTTACTAGGGTTGAATTTTTCATATATTTATACTAAAATGATAATTTGTCATACATAACAACATTGGCCAGCATAAATATATATATATATATATATATACACACTCACCAGCCACTTTATTTAGGTACACCTTGGTAGTACCGGGTTGGACCCACTTTTGTCTTCAGAACTGCTTTAATTCTTCATTTCATAGATTCAACAAGGTGTTGGAAACATTCCTCAGAGATTTTGGTCCATATTGACACGATAGCATCACACAGTTGCTGCAGATTTGTCGTCTGCACATCCATGATGTGAATCTCTCGTTCCTCCACATCACAAAGCTGCTCTATTGGATTGAGATCTGGAGACTGTGGAGGTCATTTGAGTAAAGTGAACTCATTCTCATGTTCAAGAAACCAGTCTGAGATGATTTGAGCTTTGTGACATGGTGCATTATCCTGCTGGAAGTACATCAGAAGATGGTACACTGTAGTCATAAAGGCATGGACATGGTCAGCAACAATACTCAGGTAGACTGTGGTGTTTAAACGATGCTCAATTGGTACTAAGAGACCCAAAGTGTGCCAAGAAAATATCCCCCACACCATTACACCACCACCACCAGCCTGAACCGTTGAGACAAGACAGGATGATCCATGCTTTCATGTTCTTTACACCAAAATCTGACCCTACATCTGAATGTCGCAGCAGAAATCCAGACTCATCACGTTTCTCCAATCTTCTATTGTCCAGTTTTGGTGATCCTGTGTGAATTGTATCCTCCGTGTTCTGTTCTTATCTGACAGGAGCGGCACCGGTGTGGTCTTCTGCTGCTGGAGCCCATCTGCTTCAGGGTTCGATGTGTTGTGTGTTCAGAGATGTATTCTGTATATCTTGGTTGTAACGAGTGGTTATTTGAGTTACTGTTGTCTTTCTATCATCTCTAACCAGTCTGCACATTCTCCTCTGACCTCTGACATCAACAAGGCATGTTCATCCACACAACTGCCGCTCACTGGATATTTTCTCTTTTTCAGACCATTCTCTGTAAACCCTAGAGATGGTTGTGTGTGAAAATCCCAGTAGATCAGCAGTTTCTGAAATACTCAGACCGGCCCGTCTGCACCAACAACCATTCCACGTTCAGAGTCACTTAAATCCCTTTCTTCCCCATTCTGATGCTCGGTTTAAGTCGTCTTCACCACATCTAGATGCCTAAATACAGTTACTGCCATGTGATTGGCTGATTAGCCATTTGTGTTACCAACCAATTGAACAGGTGTACCTAATAAAGTGGCCGGTGAGTGTGTGTATTTATAGTCACTACTGTGAGGAGCGAGAAGCACGTAGGAGATCGTCCACAAATAAGAGTTTTTATTTTTTCAAATCCCTGACAACACACACATAGCGCATGGAGATGATGCTTAAGACCCGACAGAGAACATGAGGCAGACTACACATTAAATACCAAACTTAACGAGGGACAGACAGGTGCGGAGAATCAACTAATAATCAAACTAATCAGACCGGGGAGGAACTGAGTCACGGAACACATGGGGAGAAAAAACACAACAAAAACAGTCCAGGGGCGTGACATTTATATATATATATACATACTATAATGTTATGATTCCCAAATTCATATTAAAACTTTATTTCAGCTATTATGATGTTATATTTCATTTGTACATAATATAATAACAAATTATACATGTATGTATATATATATATATATAGTAATAACATGGTTACATTTAATATTTAGGAATTCTCAAAAATAATTTCCATATTATATATATATATATATATATTATATAATCATTTCCTTTGTATTATAATGACTTTAAATGACTTTGCTGACTTTACAGCTTTTAGGTAACATTTGTCCTTTATTCAGTACAAAAAGTTATTGGCTAAAACATTAAAATAAATATCATAAAAGATGTATCGGCTTATTGGCCCAAGTATTGGCAAGCATTTTACAACCAGCCCATCACTATTATAAATTAAATCAAGTACTTTGCATGTTTTGTCCAATTTTCAATAAAAAAATATCTTAAAATCAAGGAGATTGTAGTATAACAAAAATTCAGATTCATTCACCAAACCTGAAAGTAAAGCAATGCATTGTATGTGCTGTGCTCTATCATATACAAATGCAGTTAGTAGGTCACTGTGAGACTTCATACATGCATATCATGTTTAGACACTGTGGATAGTTCACATACTACTAGGATGGTCGTGTTTATTTCTCTGATGTAGGCAGGAGATGTGGGAAGAAAAGGGTGGAAGGTTGAAGGGAAATAAATCACACATTCTTGCACAGTGAGCTAACTTCGGCATCTTTGCATGCCTTTGCCAAAGACGCAGCCTTTACGCCACCCACCAGATCTGATAAGGGGTTTTATTTTAGTCTTTTGAAATATTACACGGATTTAGACCAGAATGTCTGCCGAGCGTCAGAATTCCCAATGCAGAGCGTGCAATTCTCAGAAAAAAGTACATCCGAGGCGAGAACATGTTTGAAGAAGATGTGTGTTAATCATGTGAGCAGCCTCTCATCTCTCTCTCCATAAGGCCATGACACTCGGTAGCATCTCCCAATCTTTGCATGATATCAGAACATATCGGTTTCTTCATCTGTCTAAATTACCAGAGCAGGTAAAGAGCGCAAGCATCCAGTGACAGCTCAGAGTCCGTGTTGACAGAGCTGGTTGTTAAGACTCTGGCAAACAAGCAATCAATATGTAATTCCAGCCATGACATGCCTCTCGTTTGCTGTCCTGGCATGCCACGGTCGTGATGTAGTGGACCGTCATTAGAAACATACACCCTAATAAACCCCCTAACAGCTGCGGCAGTGAAGACGAGCCCAAATCTGGCCGAAGGGTCACTGACTTGGACGTTTGGAGAGGTTGACCTGTGAGGTCACTGGAAGCCCAGGGGATCTTTATGCTGGCTCTGTCAGCGCTTGCTGAGGGATGTGCTCGTGTTTTTGTTGTTAGACAGCAGTCACAATTAAACAGACACTTAAAGCGCTATTGCGCAAACACATAAACGCGCAGCTGCAAAGGTGAATAGTGGAATTTATGGAATGAAATGCTGCTGATTTGGAAAACCTTCACACTCTGCAGGTCTCATTCAGTAACCGTGTGCTATTTGAGTGTAACACCGGTTTCCTTAAACAACCAGTTTCACACAGAAATCAGGATTCATTAATCATTTTGCATAAAATAAAAAATCAAATAAAACCTAAAATTACAATACAATTTAGAACCAACTGAAACCACACGTAAAAAACTCTATATAATACAATATTTGTGTCATGAATCTGGTTCCCACTCACTCAAACTGCACATCACCCATGGACTACATTTCCCATCATGCACTGCACTCACACATTCCCGTCCACCATTACACCAATCACACAGCTGTCACCATTCACTCATCAACTCTGATTGCCTCACCACACCTGCACCTCATTCACTCACTCACATAAAAGCAGCACACAAACACTCACCCAGTGCGAAGTCTTGTTTTGCCCTGGCTACATTTCTGAGCGTTCTTCCCCGTATCTGTTATCTCTGTGTGTGACCCCGGACTGCCCGACCTTCGATCTCTGAACCTGTGCCTGTGACCTCGACCTCTGCCTGGTATTGTTTACGTCTCTGCTTTGCCTCTGATATTCCTGTTATGCCCGCTGACCATTGCCTGTGTGATTCTGCCGCTGTCTAATAAATATATATTACTGCACTTGGATCCCCTGCCTTTGACCAGTCTTTACAGAAGACTTCGCCAACTCAGATCCAGCAGCATCATCTCACCTACCCAGCTCAACCATGGACAGCATAAGCCTACTCCTACATCTTCGCCAGGGAGGCCTGACTATGGAAGAGTATGTTCACCAGTTTTGTGAGCTGTCTTACCAGGTACCGTTGTACGACGAGTATCTGTTCAAGGACTTGTTTTATTTCGGACTCACCAGTCAGGTCAAGGCCAGGTTTAACAAATCTTTGTTTTCTGGAGGAGTGTATCATGGGAGTTTGAGGGGCCTTTTGGACTATGCTTTATCGTGTGCTGGCTCTTCCTTCACTGGGGGTGTCGCAGAGTCCGCTCCAGAGCCCGCTCCGTCCCAGGAGCTCGCAGAGTCCGCTCCAGAGCCCGCTCCGTCCCAGGAGCTCGCAGAGTCCGCTCCAGAGCCCGCTCCGTCCCAGGAGCTCGCAGAGTCCGCTCCAGAGCCCGCTCCGTCCCAGGAGCTCGCAGAGTCCGCTCCAGAGCCCGCTCCGTCCCAGGAGCTCGCAGAGTCCGCTCCAGAGCCCGCTCCGTCCCAGGAGCTCGCAGAGTCCGCTCCAGAGCCCGCTCCGTCCCAGGAGCTCGCAGAGTCCGCTCCAGAGCCCGCTCCGTCCCAGGAGCTCGCAGAGTCCGCTCCAGAGCCCGCTCCGTCCCAGGAGCTCGCAGAGTCCGCTCCAGAGCCCGCTCCGTCCCAGGAGCTCGCAGAGTCCGCTCCAGAGCCCGCTCCGTCCCAGGAGCTCGCAGAGTCCGCTCCAGAGCCCGCTCCGTCCCAGGAGCTCGCAGAGTCCGCTCCAGAGCCCGCTCCGTCCCAGGAGCTCGCAGAGTCCGCTCCAGAGCCCGCTCCGTCCCAGGAGCTCGCAGAGTCCGCTCCAGAGCCCGCTCCGTCCCAGGAGCTCGCAGAGTCCGCTCCAGAGCCCGCTCCGTCCCAGGAGCTCGCAGAGTCCGCTCCAGAGCCCGCTCCGTCCCAGGAGCTCGCAGAGTCCGCTCCAGAGCCCGCTCCGTCCCAGGAGCTCGCAGAGTCCGCTCCAGAGCCCGCTCCGTCCCAGGAGCTCGCAGAGTCCGCTCCAGAGCCCGCTCCGTCCCAGGAGCTCGCAGAGTCCGCTCCAGAGCCCGCTCCGTCCCAGGAGCTCGCAGAGTCCGCTCCAGAGCCCGCTCCGTCCCAGGAGCTCGCAGAGTCCGCTCCAGAGCCCGCTCCGTCCCAGGAGCTCGCAGAGTCCGCTCCAGAGCCCGCTCCGTCCCAGGAGCTCGCAGAGTCCGCTCCAGAGCCCGCTCCGTCCCAGGAGCTCGCAGAGTCCGCTCCAGAGCCCGCTCCGTCCCAGGAGCTCGCAGAGTCCGCTCCAGAGCCCGCTCCGTCCCAGGAGCTCGCAGAGTCCGCTCCAGAGGCCGCTCCGTCCCAGGAGCTCGCAGAGTCCGCTCCAGAGCCCGCTCCGTCCCAGGAGCTCGCAGAGTCCGCTCCAGAGGCCGCTCCGATCCAGGAGCTCGCAGAGTCCGCTCCAGAGGCCGCTCCGATCCAGGAGCTCGCAGAGTCCGCTCCGATCCAGGAGCTCGCAGAGTCCGCTCCAGAGGCCGCTCCGATCCAGGAGCTCGCAGAGTCCGCTCCAGAGGCCGCTCCGATCCAGGAGCTCGCAGAGTCCGCTCCAGAGGCCGCTCCGATCCAGGAGCTCACAGAGTCCGGCACTCCGGGTCCCCTCCTGGTTCCGTCCGGTTCCCCAGAGCCCCTGCTGGCCCTTTCCAGCTCGCCTTCGCCGCTGGTCCCGCCCAGCTCTCCTTCGTCTCCGCTGGTCCCGCCCAGCTCTCCTTCGTCTCCGCTGGTCCCGCCCAGCTCTCCGATGCCTCCGCTGATCCCGTTCAGCTCACCGATGCCTCGCTGGTTCCGTCCAGCTCACCGAAGCCTCCGCTGGTTCCGTCCAGCTCACCGATGCCTCCGCTGGTTCCGTCCAGTTCACCTATGCCTCCGCTGGTTCCGTCCAGCTCACCGATGCCTCCGCTGGTTCCGTCCAGTTCTACCGAGCGCCCAAGAGAGTCAGAGCCGCCCGAGCGCCACCGAGATTCAGCGCTTTCAGAGTGCCCCCTCGAGGTAGTGGAGGTCACCAAGAACTTTCATGGAGGGAGCTCCCCTCCATTGCTCACGGAGACCCTGGACCCGCCATGGCCCATGAGGTCCCCTGATCCATCATGGCTGCCCGAGGCCCCGGATCTACCATGGCCGCTTAAACTCCCTGCCTCGGTTCCTGAAACCAAAGGTGCTCTCTCTGCCTCTTGTGTCTCCGTTTCCTCTAGGTCCCAGTCTCGGCCAGTTATCTCTGCTCCGCCCTGGTGGGCGTCTGTCTCGTCTGCTCCGCCCTGGTGGGCGTCTGTCTCGTCTGCTCCGCCCTGGTGGGCGCCTGACCTGCCAGAGTCACTCCACGTCTCCGTCGACCTGCCAGAGTCACTCCACGCCTCCGCCGACCTGCCAGAGTCACCTCACGCCTCCGCCGACCTGCCAGAGTCACCTCACGCCTCCGCCGACCTGCCAGAGTCACCTCACGCCTCCGCCGACCTGCCAGAGTCACCTCACGCCTCCGCCGACCTGCCAGAGTCACCTCACGCCTCCGCCGACCTGCCAGAGTCACCTCACGCCTCCGCCGACCTGCCAGAGTCACCTCACGCCTCCGCCGACCTGCCAGAGTCACCTCACGCCTCCGCCGACCTGCCAGAGTCACCTCACGCCTCCGCCGACCTGCCAGAGTCACCTCACGCCTCCGCCGACCTGCCAGAGTCACCTCACGCCTCCGCCGACCTGCCAGAGTCACCTCACGTCCCTGCTGTCTCGTCCGCCCTGCCCTGGTGGGCTCCTGTTTCATTGGCCCCACATGGACCTGGCCCTCCGTCCCCTCCCCCGGTTCCACCTCCGCTCCACCGCCCTCCTGGATTTTGCTTTGTGTAAGCGTCTGGAAGCCGCTCCTAGGTGGGGGGCTCTGTCATGAATCTGGTTCCCACTCACTCAAACTGCACATCACCCATGGACTACATTTCCCATCATGCACTGCACTCACACATTCCCGTCCACCATTACACCAATCACACAGCTGTCACCATTCACTCATCAACTCTGATTGCCTCACCACACCTGCACCTCATTCACTCACTCACATAAAAGCAGCACACAAACACTCACCCAGTGCGAAGTCTTGTTTTGCCCTGGCTACATTTCTGAGCGTTCTTCCCCGTATCTGTTATCTCTGTGTGTGACCCCGGACTGCCCGACCTTCGATCTCTGAACCTGTGCCTGTGACCTCGACCTCTGCCTGGTATTGTTTACGTCTCTGCTTTGCCTCTGATATTCCTGTTATGCCCGCTGACCATTGCCTGTGTGATTCTGCCGCTGTCTAATAAATATATATTACTGCACTTGGATCCCCTGCCTTTGACCAGTCTTTACAATTTGATTGGTTTGATTATATATTTGATTGAGGTTGTTGTTGTCGCACATTGACATTTTCATTGATAATGATATATTACATTTTTGTTATCAACAACATGCAACAAACAAAACATCAGGGCTTGGAACGGGGTTGAGAAAAAAATACAATTAGGGAGAATCAATAAATTATGTATAATTTACTGCCATTGTGTGAATAATATGTAATCATGTAATCCACTAAAAAATACTGTAATCTGATTATAAGCATTTTAAAATGTAATATAATCAAATTACAAATACTTCACTTTTGTAATCCAATTACAAAATCCAGATGACATGTAATCAGTTACTGCCCAGCACTGTGTGTCTAAGTGAAAAACTTTTTCTGTGCACATAAATATACAAATTGTATGGAATTATTTCTGTGCACATAAATATACATTGTATGGAATTATTTCTTTGTGCATAAATATACGAGTTGTATGGAAATATTTCTGTGCACATAAATATATTAATTGTATGAAATTATTTCTGTGCACATACATTTGTAAATTGTATGGAATTATTTCTGTGTACATAAATATGCGAATTGTATGGAATTATTTCTGTGTGCATAAATATCTGAATTGTATGAAATTATTTCTGTGCACATAAATATATTAATTGTATGAAATTATTTCTGTGCACATACATTTATAAATTGTATGGAATTATTTCTGTGCACATACATTTATAAATTGTATGGAATTATTTCTGTGCACATAAATATACGAATTGTATGGAATTATTTCTGTGTGCATAAATATATGAATTGTATGGAATTATTTCTGTGTGCATAAATATATGAATTGTATGGAATTATTTCTGTGTGCATAAATATATGAATTGTATACAGCTGAACAGTGGAATTGTCTTTTGGGAGCTCTTGAGTAACTAATTAGCCTGTTTGCACCTGTTTGTCTCTGCATACTGTGTATGATTATGTATGCAATCAGCTGGTTGCGAAGCACAAACAAACAAACAACAATTGTGATTTTACCATTAACATGCATTCTTGTGTTACTGGTAAAAACCTAATTTCCCAATATATTAAGAGTTACCTTCACATATTTGAAGCATTACAACACATGTGGCATCATTCAGGTAGTTATACCACATCAACAGTTTAACCTATTTTAGCTAACCTGCTTATTAAGATACTGTTGCTCCATCATGCCAGCGAAAGACACTGTGAGAAATGTGCACTACAGCACCCCTTGTGGCAAAACTGCATGCATGCATTGTATTATGAATAATGGATCAGTCACTCTACACTCTTTATTTCATTGACTTCCATTAATATGCATGCTGGAGACTGCAAACACAAGCTCATGCAATTGTTGCTTTAATACAAAGTTCAAGTTTAGGGAAGTCTGGGCTGTGAAATTGCATCACATGAAGACTTGTGAGCAACAGAAAACATGCATATACTTTAAAGCTGCAGATTTGCAGAAATGCAGGGACGTGGAGTGGACTGTAAATGCTTAACATTTTGTATTTGTGTGACCAAGGCTTTCAAAGTTTGGCATATGCAACAGCACAGAATAATATACAGAAAGTGCTTGCGTTCACATAGTTGCATAGAGTATATTTGGGGACTTATAAACACACAGAGGCATGTGTTTCACACTCATTTGCCTACATTAACACGCAGAACGGGGCTCTGTACACTATCATTCATA
>CM049824.1:34194595-34212095 GCA_027422435.1 Schizopygopsis pylzovi | reverse complement strand
TAGGACATTTCCTAAATATATTCTTGGAACATGATCTTAATATCCTAATGATTTTTGGCATAAAAGAAAAATCTATAATTTTGACTCATACAGTGTATTGTTGTCTATTGCTACAAATACACCCCGGTGACTTAAGACTGGTTTTGTGCTCCAGGGTCACATATTTAAGGGCCCCGGGAATCAGGGACAATCTGATAATGTCAAAACATATTTACAGCGTTGTAGGCAATCACAGACATATCTGGAGATTTCCTGAACGCAATAACTAAGTTTTCTTGATTGCTAAAACACTATAATCAGGCTTTTGAACTAAAATCTGAAAACCATAACACCATATTTAATAAAGCACACCCATTTTGCAGAACTATAAACACTATCCCCTGCTTTGACACACGAGTCAGATTCTGTAAAACTCTACACACAAATCCTTCATTTCTACACCATGTGCTCTTATAGAAATCACTAGCATTCAATATTGTTCACTCGAGTCTGCACAGTTCTGCACACAATCACCCAAGAGGAAACACTAGGAGTCAAAATGTATCACACACCAATCAGATCCTGGGATGGAGATACAAGGGCCAAAGCCAGCTTACAGTGTTTCTCAGATCATGAATGAACTTCTCAAAACTATTTGTTCTACCTCCACATCATCGAGTCTCTTGTGCACAACAACGTTTCTCATTCTTCTGAACAAGTTGTGATTGCTTTGGTACATTCGTGCAACTGATTATGTGCATTTGTCTCTGTTTTCCTTCATCATCAGTTACTATTGTCATGTTGCTCTAAATGCATTATATAGTTCTCTGTGCTATAGTCTTACCCTCAAAACCTCAAGGCATTAGTTCATTGTATAAGTCATTAAATGCAAAAATGGTTGATCTATTTGACAAACTGTCAAGCACATTTTCTACACATTTCAATTAGACTTTTTATAACTTTGCCATGACTAGTTGAAGTGAATCTTGACTTTCACTAATAAAGATAATATAGATCAACCAATGATAAACCAGTTCTCTAATAGCTCAAAGATACGTCTCATGAACCTTCAATTGGAAAGCACATATAGACCGAGGACAACACACGACTTACACATTCTGTTTTATTTTCGCCTTTGTGTACACATATTTCACAATGATGTTGCGATGTGTGTTTTTATTTTTATTTTTTAATATATATATATTTTTGGGGTCAGACCACTATTAAAAGTGTAACCAAATCATATCCAGTCTTTTTCAATCAATATCCCACGTACAGTAATGTGTAGATTATACTTTTGAAATGGATTTATGGCATACATAAGAAGCACAGCCTTCAGCGTTTCAGTCCAGTAACTGTCTTCAAACTGTTGTTATAGATTACATCAGGTAATACTGACAGAGTACACTGTTATATTGACTACATTGTAAGTATCTTGTTTGTGAACAATGACACGAAGACATCAGGCATGTGAGAGGATTCCCCCCCGCTGGCCAGGGTCAGTATAGCCTGATGTTGAAGAGGTTATTATCCCAGACTAAAGACGGGAGACTGGGGCAGAATCTTTATTGTGTTGTTTGCTGTATTGTACTGTACTCTACAGGACATTAAATTAAGGAATAACACACTTGAGGAGTAACACACGCATTACTGTTTTTTGTAGTATTGTTTTGAATTGATCTCATCAGTGTGTAAGACTGTGTTGTAGTGTGTGTGTGTGTGTGTGTGTGTGTGTGTGTGTGTGTCATGTCTGAGAGCAAAGTTTGGTTTTTCAGCATTATTGAGTTGTTTTGAGTGAAGAGCTTCATTTTGACCTGAATATAGGACGTTTGGGGAATTGTGTTAGAAGTTATGGATTCGTGTTTAGAGTTTTGAGAATACGAGGCATAGTTTGAAGAAATGTGTTTAAGCAATCGAGAAAAAACGACAAAAAAACAAGTTTTTGTCAAGTGCTGAGTTCTGCAAGCTCACATAAAGTGTAGATACGATGTAAATAAGAGATTCGTTGTGCAGTGTAGAGAGCTTCTTAACATAATGTTGTGAGATCTGAATGAACTCAAATGAGTGACAGCTTTTAGTGATTATAGAGGAAGCACACTTTGAGCATATCCCAGGCTGTATCAGAGATATTCTCCTCAGTGAACAGGGACTGTCGTGGCCTAGTGGATAGAGCGTTGGACCCGAGGTTGTGGGTTCGAATCTCGGCTCTGGCAGGAATGGTCCACGACTGAAGTGAGACCCTTGAGCAAGGCACCGAACCCCCGACTGCTCCCCGGACGGACCCCCACTGCTCCAGGTGTGTGTGCACTTGGATGGGTTAAATGCAAATAACACATACATTGTGTGTGTGTGTGTGTGTGTGTGTGTGTGTGTGTGTGTGTGTGTGTGTGTGTGTGTGTGTGTGTGTGTGTGTGTGTGTGTGTGTGTGTGTGTGTGTTTGTTTGTGTGTGTGTGTGTGTGTGAGTGAAACAATTCAATTACCCCCTTTGTATTATAAGAGAGAGACAACAAAGAGCAAAATAAAAGAGCAGATAGTTATTGTGTTAGGGCCCCTGGATCACTAAGTCCGGCCCTGTCCACGACACTACAGCTCTTCTGTGACTCGGGTTGAGTGTTGTGTTTCTTCAGCTGTTCTCGAGTCGTTTTCAGAGGATGAGAAGTGTTTGTGTTGCCCAGGTCACTGCCGTGATTAAAACACGGGGGTGAACAGGATTCGTGCGTCGTTAATGTCAACAGATGCACTTCTATTTCAGGACGAGGAGAGAGATTCACTTACACACTTCTGATGATGAGGTCTCCACAGTTCAACACCTCTACAGAGTTCTCCCAGATCTAAATGAACAACCTGGCACACCGTGCACTGCTGAGATGTATTTAGCTGATTAGCAGGGTTACTATCAAAAACATGGAATACAATCAAATACTAAAACCATGGAAATATATAGTAATACTTATCTATTACATTTAGCACACGCTTTTATCCAAAGCAACTTACAGTGCATTCAGGTTATACATTGTTTTATCAGTATGTGTTCCCTGGGAATCGAACCCACAACCTTTGCGCTGCTAACGCAATGCTCTACCACTGAGCCACAGGAACACTCTGTTTAGTATTACTTTGTTTAGTGATATATTTAGTCATTTTGTTTGTGCGTTTGTCTTTTTTTTTACTTTTTCTATATAGTTTTTATTCATTTTATTTTAGTTTCATTAATTGTTGATTTAGTACATCAAGTTAAACTAAATGAAAATGAGAAATAATGCATTGATAACTGAAATTATATACAGGCATGAATTTAGTTAGTTGGGATTGTATTAACTATAATAACCTTGCTTAAAGCTAAATTAATTTCATCTACTTTGCAAGGCAACATTTCTCATTTTAAATTAGTTTAACTTAAAGTACTAAAAGTAATGAATAAAACAAAACTAAACTAAAATATGACTGGCTGGTTTTCCTCTGAAGGACGCCTGGTCCGGCAGCGTTTGCCCTCGCTCTGGCTCGCCACCAAAGTGCTGTACATCACAAGCTGTTTGATAGAAAAACGTATTACACCACACCACATGCCCTGCTGCAATCAGCAAACGTGACAAAGCTTGGTCAGCATGTGTCTGTTTTAAAGATGCAATCAATCTCAGACTCGAGTTCATTACAGCAAAACCAGCGGTTACTGCTACACACTTTATTGATGTTCATTTGATAAATTAAACACGCAAACCATGTGGACCAGCACCTCGTAGAAAAGAAAAATCACCTCTGTGTTGGTAAAAAACTCTGTTTCTGCAAGACATCAATGAGATTGAAGAGAGATATCTGCTGAAGTATCTAACTTCTCAATGCATGCCATATATTATCCTATATCAACAGTGATATTGCCATATATGTTAATGATAAGGTGATATATACTTTTCACACACAGTACATTCATTTTCTAGGTAGATGAACATATTAAACATATTTAAGTTTAGATTACATTATCCCCGGCTGAAGCCTAGTCCCAGACTAAAGTCTAAGTCTGAGCTGTTTCCACTGAAAGAAACTTGCACTGATTCATCTTAAAATATATCAGTGACTTAGTTTTGTCTCGAGATGCACACATCACTTAAATGTCCTAATTGAACTATGGCCTAATCCTGGCTTAGTCTAAGCAAAATTTTAATAAATCCTAATAATATCTCCAAGTGTTTGCTATCAAAACTCCACATTAATTTGATCAATCTGTGTTCATATGTCAGCAATGGTCTCATTCGTGTCCATTTAATTTCTCATAAGGACTTTATGGATAAATCAGAGACAAAGTGAAACAATTAAGCATGTCTGAGAACTCACACGACTCCTAACAGTGTCATGTTTGCAATACTGTGCTGTAATACAACCCAACAGCAAAACAACTACAGATAATGTTCCTTAGCGGTTATTTTTAGTTTTTCCAAATAACAGCCAAACAGAAACCATATGCAAACATTAGGGGAACGTTGATAGAAAGTGGGTTCATTTTTGATGCCCAAAGACATGGTTTGAAGCGTTTGATGAAGTCAGTTTGATGTGTTCTCTCTCACACATACAGAAACACGACTATAAGTACACTGAGTTTCATATCAAGCACTGGCACACGTGATGTAGTGGATTGATCATCCGGCTGTATCTCAGCGTGTGCTTCTCTCAGACAGACGGAGAAGAAGCAGTCGCTCCACAGAGATCACGCCAGGAGTATGTGATTTTATAAGGCAGCTGAATTATTGTTCTTTTCACATGGGAAATATTGGGGAGAAAATATGACTTTCTTGAAGGTGAAGTGTAGCAAAGTCCGTAGGAAGGAAGGAAGCGGACAGGGTTGGCTCGTGAAGACTCAGGTATTTTTATTTAAGGCAGATAAACTCACACAGGTGCGCACTCTGCGTCACCCGGAAACATCAACTCTCTCGTTCGTCTCCGCGATCACTCTCTGCATTCGTTCCGACTGTTTCTCTCTGACAGCTCGTGCGCCCGAGTCTTCACTCTGTCTCTCTCTCTGAACTGCCGTTCCACGGCGGCTTTTATCCGGTCTCCACGCCAATTACTGCAATCAGACACAGGTGATCCTCATTTTGCACTTGACCCACTTACTTACCGCTGTCTCCTGAGTCTTTCTCCCGCTGCAGACTTCGCTGAACCACGCCCCCCTCGCCACATACCCCCACCGCCCGACTCAGGCCGGGAAGCCCTCCGGCCTGCAGCCCCCCCCCCCCATTTCTGGAGAGGAAGTCGGCTACAGTCATCTGCGTCCCCGGCCTGTGGATCACCTTGAATTTGAAGGGCTGTAATGCCAGATACCAACGGGTGATCCGCGCGTTGGTATCCTTCATGCGGTGGAGCCACTGCAAGGGGGCGTGGTCCGAACAGAGGGTGAATTCCCGTCCCAGGAGATAATAGCGGAGGGTGAGGACCGCCCACCGGATCGCCAAACACTCCTTCTCAATGGTGCTGTACATCGTCTCTCTCTTAGAGAGCTTCCGACTGATGTACAGCACCGGGCGCTCCTCACCCCCTATCTCCTGGGTCAGGACAGCTCCCAGCCCCCGGTCCGACGCGTCCGTCTGCAGCAAGAAGGGGAGAGAAAAGTCAGGAGAGTGTAATAGCGGCCCGCCAAACAGAGCAGCCTTTACCTGGGTGAAAACCTGCTGGCACCGCTCCGTCCACGGGACCGTATCTGGGACCTCCTTTTTAGTGAGGTCAGTCAGCGGGCTGGTGAGCTCCGAATAGTCAGGAACAAACCTCCTGTAATACCCCGCCAGCCCCAGGAACTGCCTCACCTCCTTTTTGGTCTTAGGTCTCGGGCAGGCCGCAATAGCTGCCGTCTTATCAATTTGGGGACGCACCTGTCCGTGACCCAAGTGGAAACCCAGATAACGCACCTCCACCCGCCCAATCGCACACTTCTTTGGGTTGGCCGTTAGTCCCGCTCCCCTCAGCGCTCTCAGCACCTCCCGCAGGTGCACCATGTGCCGCTGCCAGTCCTGACTGTAGATGATGATGTCATCCAGGTAGGCAGCGGCGTATGCGGTGTGCGGTCGGAGGATTTTGTCCATGAGGCGCTGAAAGGTAGCGGGCGCCCCGAACAACCCAAACGGAAGCGTGACAAATTGGTGCAATCCAAACGGCGTTGTGAAGGCTGACTTTTCTTTGGATAACGGTGATAAGGGGATCTGCCAATATCCTTTCGTTAAGTCCAGCGTCGAATAAAAACGAGCGGTACCCAGCCGATCAAGCAACTCGTCAACCCGCGGCATTGGATAGGCGTCGAATTTCGACACCGCATTCACCTTGCGATAATCCACGCAGAATCGGACCGAGCCGTCTGTTTTCGGTACCAAAACGATCGGGCTCGCCCAGTCACTGCGGGACTCTTCTATTACTCCCATCTCTAGCATCGCCTCTAATTCTGACTGGACCACCTTTTTCTTGTGCTCCGGTAAACGATACGGCCGGCTGCGCACTACCACGCCCGGCTCGGTCTCAATATGGTGTTGAATAAGGTTGGTTCGACCGGGCCGGGGCGAGAACACGTCCGCAAATTCTCTCTGCAACCGGGCTACATCGGTGAGCTGGGAGGGTGAGAGGTGATCCCCCCCGGGGCCAGAGTGAGTGATGGAACTTTCAGGCTCGCCTCTGGCCCGAGATCTTCCTCGTTACCTACTACCGTCGCCAGCATCACCGGCTCGACCTCGTTCCATTTTTTAAGGAGGTTGAGGTGATAAATCTGACGTGCCCCGCTCCGATCCGTTCGAACCACCTCATAATTGAGATCCCCTACCTGCCGTGTGACCTCAAACGGTCCTTGCCACTTGGCGAGTAATTTGGAGCTAGAGGTAGGGAGTAACACAAGTACTTTATCTCCCGGCGTGAAATTGCATAATCTGGCCCCCCGATTGTATAGCCGGCTTTGCTTGTCCTGGGCCTGTAACAAATTCTCCATGGAGAGCTGCCCCAACGTGTGGAGTTTTGTTCTCAGGTCCAGCACATGCTGAATTTTATTTTTACTCCCCGAAGGTCCCTCCTCCCAAGTCTCCCTCAGGATGTCCAAAACCCCGCGGGGCTGGCGGCCGTACAGGAGCTCGAAGGGGGAAAACCCCGTGGAGGCTTGCGGGACCTCGCGCACAGCGAACAAAAGGGGTTCCAGCCATTTGTCCCAATTTTTGGCGTCTTCGTGAACGAACTTTCGAATCATGGTTTTCAACGTACGATTAAACCGTTCCACCAGGCCGTCCGTTTGTGGGTGATAGACGCTGGTGCGAATCGATTTAATTCCCAATAACTCATAAAGTTCGCGAATGGTTCGTGACATAAACGCCGTGCCCTGATCGGTGAGAATCTCTTTCGGGATTCCCACCCGGGAGATCATACTAAACAGAGCCTCCGCTACACTCTTTGCGGAAATGTTGCGGAGCGCTACTGCCTCTGGGTATCGGGTTGCATAATCCACTAGAACCAATGCAAACCGATGCCCTCGTGCTGACCGTTCCAATGGCCCGATGAGGTCCATACCAATTCTTTCGAAGGGGACCTGCATTAGCGGAAGGGGGCGCAAAGGCGCTTTTGGGGAGGCCGGGGGATTCACTAACTGACATTCACGACAAGCCGCACACCACCGGCGTACATTCTCGTGAATGCCCGGCCAAAAAAAACGGGCCATTAAACGGTTCAGTGTTGCTGCTTGACCCAGATGCCCTGCCATAGGATTACAGTGAGCCGCCTGGAAAAGCATTTCCCGACGGCTTTTTGGTACCAACAACTGGGTTGCATCTTGTTTTGACTGAGCGTCCTGCGTCACTCGATACAACCTATCTTTTAATATAGCAAAATAGGGATAGGAAGGGGGCCGTGCGGACTGGAGAGGCCGGCCGTCAATGGAACGGACCTGGTCGAACGCGTTTTTCAGCGACTCGTCCTGGGACTGCTCCAGGGGAAAATCATCACGCTCCGTGAGGATTAGCCTCTCGACCGCGCTCCGTTCCCCTGGTGCCGCCTCAGCGGGTCCTGGCTCAGCCTCTCCCGTTCGCACGGCCGCCTCCCCCTCCGGCTTCTCTTTTCCGCAGGAGGCATCCACACATAAAACTCCCAATAAAATTTTAAACGCTGGCCAATTGGTTCCCAAAATCAGCGGATGCCGGAGGCGGGGGTTAACTGCCACCTCCACCTTATGCTTTTGTCCCCGAAATTGGATGGTTAACAGCACTACTGGGTATGTCACCACATCCCCATGTACACACCTCACCCGAACCATGCAGCTCTTATCCAATGCCTCGGGCTGAATTAGGCTTTGATGGATCGAGGTCTGGTTACATCCTGAATCCACCAAAGCCCAATAAGTACCCCCCCTAATACTCACAGGTATTTGGTACCCGCCAGCTTGATCGGGGGCAGCCTGTGGGGCGTCCGGAACCCGGACCAGTGTCCCCACCTCCATCACTGGACACCGATCGATGAAGTGGCCCGGGTCCCCGCAACGCCAACAGGCCGGCCCAGGCTTCCCCGCCACCCTAGTGGCGGGAAGTGGGACAAGGAATTGGCGTGGAGACCCCGGAGGAACGGGAATGAGCGCGGAGCTCGGGCTGGCTGACCCCGCCTCCCTGGCGTGGGCTCTCCCGGCCGCCGACTCCGGTGCCGGTCCTCCTCTCCATCGAGGCTGGGCTCGAGGAACCACGCCGGCACGGGACCTGGGAAGGAAAATAGGGGGAGACACAGAAGGGGAAGAGAGAGAGAGAGAAACGGATGGTAGGGTTTCGCCAACCCCATGGCACGCCACCATCTGGTCCTCGGCGAGTTGGATGGCCAGATCCAGCGACGCCGGGCGGTGGCACTGGACCCACTGCGCGGTCGCCTTAGGGAGCCGCGCAATAAACTGCTCCAGCACCACCTGGTCGATGACATGGTCGACGCCGCCTTCCCCGGCCAACAGCCATCTGCGGCAGGCGTCCCGGAGCTGGTGAGCCATCACGAAGGGCCGGCCGTTCTCCCCCAGCTCCAATGAACGAAAGCGCTGGCGGTGCTGCTCGGGGCTCCGGCCGACCCGCTGGAGGATGGCTCGTTTCAGGTCGTCGTAGACCAGGAGGTTCTGGACTGGCAGCTGCTGCGCCGCCAACTGCGCCTCCCCGGTTAGCAGGGGGATGAGGCGCACTGGCCAGTCCGTCTGTGGCCACCCACATGCCGCCGCGGTCTTTTCAAACAGGTCGAGGAACGCCTCCGGGTCATCCTGCGGCCCCATCTTCTGTACCGGCATGTGGGTGGGCGGGGCCGGGACCGTTGGATTCTCACCGGCCCGAACCTCCCGGTCCATCCAGCTCCGGAACAGCTCGCGGTCCTCCTGCTGGTTCTGGACGAGGGCACAGAATCTCCTCTCCTGGTCTGCCCTCATGTCCATCAGCGCTTTGTGATGTTCTTGGTGGAGTCCCGCGAGCGACTGGATGACATCCGCAAATGGCGATCCCGATGGTGAGGACATGATGGCAGCGGCGTTCCGGCTTCCTTCCCCGGGTTTCGGCAACCAGTGTAGCAAAGTTCGTAGGGAGACCCCGGAGGAACGGGAATGAGCGCGGAGCTCGGGCTGGCTGACCCCGCCTCCCTGGCGTGGGCTCTCCCGGCCGCCGACTCCGGTGCCGGTCCTCCTCTCCATCGAGGCTGGGCTCGAGGAACCACGCCGGCACGGGACCTGGGAAGGAAAATAGGGGGAGACACAGAAGGGGAAGAGAGAGAGAGAGAGACGGATGGTAGGGTTTCGCCAACCCCATGGCACGCCACCATCTGGTCCTCGGCGAGTTGGATGGCCAGATCCAGCGACGCCGGGCGGTGGCACTGGACCCACTGCGCGGTCGCCTTAGGGAGCCGCGCAATAAACTGCTCCAGCACCACCTGGTCGATGACATGGTCGACGCCGCCTTCCCCGGCCAACAGCCATCTGCGGCAGGCGTCCCGGAGCTGGTGAGCCATCACGAAGGGCCGGCCGTTCTCCCCCAGCTCCAAAAAACTCACTCTGTATGATTTATAAGCGTTTTAAATTATGGGGACACTGAAAATGTCCTCATAAATCACCTTCTCCTTGTAATACCTATGTTATACCCATGTCATTATACAAATTTGTGTCCTCATAAACCACATAAACATGCCCACACACACACACACGCACACACACGCACACACACGCACACACACGCACACACACGCACACACACACACAAACGCACACGCACACGCACACGCACACGCACACGCACACGCACACGCACACGCACACGCACACGCACACGCACACGCACACGCACACGCACACGCACACGCACACGCACACGCACACGCACACGCACACACACACACACACACACACAAACACACGCACACACACGCACACGCACACACACACACAGTATAGGTTAACATTTCATACATGCACTAAAGCTGCATGAACTCCACCAGTGCTAAAATGATGTTTATTTTCAAATAATAAAAATAAATTTGAACTGCATAAAGTGCATAAATAAATTAGCAAATGCATGCATAAATAAATAAATGCATAAATGCATGCATAAATGAACAAATGAACCCAAAATTGCAAACACAAATGCTTTTATTGTATTGCAGCAACATCCACAGACTAAAGGAAAACCCTAAAATAACCCAAACCAAACTTCCCAAGGTAAGACTAATACATGAAGAGATTCTTTTAGTGTAGACAAAGCGTTAACCGTTGAGCAAACTCATTAGAGCCGAGCGTTCAGCATTAATATGAGTGTGCTCCAGTTGGCATCGTGCCTCTGGTTACCTGCTCCTCTGAAGTGTGTGCCAGCCACGGATAAGGAGGTTATAATGAAGCAAAACTCTGGATAAATGTGCCGAAGACGACAGAAGAGTACATGGACACACTTTCTTCTGCAGGGTGAGTGGAAGATGTGAGTTCAGCGGTACAGAGCGGCTGTGGTCTTGAGGAAGTGACACGATGGCCCAGTTCTTTTGTGGCTGAGCTCTTCTGTGAGGCGTCTGAAAACTGTGAACAACACCACCACCAAACAACACAGTGACGCTAAAGAGGCTTGAATATGAGCCCAACTGTTTCTAAATACAGAAAACTCCAGCAGTGCAAAGACCATGCATTATGCATTCATTTAACTTTCTGGAATAGAGAGAAAGAAAGAAAGAAAGAAAGAAAGAAAGAAAGAAAGAAAGAAAGAAAGAAAGAAAGAAAGAAAAAAGAAAGAAAGAAAGAAAGAAAGAAAATAATACATGCATACAAAAATGCATACATGCTAAATAAATAATGCATTAATGCATAAATAAATAAACAAGTAAATAAATAAATAAATGTTATTACACGTGATTTTATACTGTTGGACCATACGGTACATGTATAAGCTAAAGTGCATATTTAAAGTGATGTCACTGTTCATCTTTTCTTTTACTCACATTTTAGCTTTTTTAATCAGTTCAGCCTTACAAAATAATTTCCCCCAATGTCCCGATTAATATGGGGTGACACGAACTGTGGTGTACAATAGTTAGTTACACAACCAAATAAAAACAAAGAAAGAAAGAAAGAAAGAAAGAATACATCAGAAAGAAACATGTTAATAAATAAATGCATGAACAATGCATCAAGAAGAAAGAAAGACATAACTTATTAAACCTTTATGTTTATGGTTTCTCAAATCAGAATAAAAATAAATAAATAAATAAACGTGTTAATAAATAAATTCACGCATAGTGCATCAACACAAGAACACACACATCGTGCACATCTCAGGTGCTCTGGTGGCTGTTTGTAAGCTCAATATAACACTAGTGGACTCCTGCCATCTGCTGGCTGTTTACCGCCACTGCATCACACCGCGCGGGGAAATAAGCCATAGCAGAAATCATTTTCTGGCCAGTTAAGGTCAAACCCTATTAGCATGTGTGGAGAGAGATAGGGCAGGAATGAAAGGGACTCCTACACCCTATGAAGAGCTGCTTTAACAGAACCTCCTCCAGACAGACGAGAGATGAGCTCCACACAAACTCATCTGATCATCTGTAATCAAGTCATCAGCTAATGAACAGAGTCCCTGTGGCCTTCCCCCAGTCCCACACTGAGAGCAGCTCCATATCTTACCCATATTTCACCTCTCTCTCTCTTATCACCAGCTCTTTCATTATTATCACTGTCACTCTCTATCTCTCTTTTTATCTCCATCACTCCATCTTCTGCTGCTGTTACCCATTGTGTCTTACGATCCCTCTCTCTCTCGTTCCTCTCCTTCTGTTCAGTTTTGCAGGAAGCTCAGCAGAGGATGCACACTCTCACAGCTTGTGGAAGGAGCACCACACGCTTCACCGACTGGAGTGTGGAGGAAAGCAGAGACACTGAGAATCGAAAACAAGATGAAGTGATTTGGAGGCCATCGGGTTTGGTGATGTATCTGCAGAGCCCCACAGTCACACTGCTGTAATTATTAGATACATAACACATACAGAAGAAGACAACATATACTCTTTCTATGCACAAATGTATTAATCAAATCAAGTGGAAACCAAAAATAGTGCATGTGCTGTAAATAAATATAATACATTAAAAATCAGTGTAAAGAAAGACATTTACAATGTTTACAACACTCTATCTCTGCTGAACTTTACTTATCAAAGAATCCTAAAATAAATGTATTACGGGTTCCACAAAAAATACTGTTTTGACATTAAATTATATATATATATTAATAGAGAAAATGTAGAAGTATAAAAGTGTAAAGGGTAAAATGCATAAATGCATGAATGCATAAACAAACAGATACACATACATACAATCAATTTTTCCAGTGCAATGTTATTGCATTCAATTTCAATTTCAGTATACAGATTTAAAGTATAGACCTTTCAGGGTAAAGTGCAAAAAAAATAATAATAAAGGTATAGAGAAAGTGTACAAACAAATAAATAATTAGAAGCAATGCATGAATGAATAATATATTAACACAAATATTTCCATACTACCAGTGCACTCACATGTTATTGCATTACAGTTCAATATCTAGTAACAGAGAAGTTTCTTAATCTGCTGCTGTGAGATCAGGAGGAGGGAAGGAGAACAGAGCTCGGATCTTCTGTGTTCGGCTGGGTTATATACCTAAGATGCTCTCCACCTCGTTCAGAGCCCAGGTCATTACGCTTTCCGTGTTTCTCCCCCCGACAGGCAGCCAGGAGTCCCTGCTCTGCCCCGTCAGGGCCCTGAGAATATACATCTGCCATGGCCGCCAGAACTCTTGGAACCAGTTCCTTGGCTGGGCCGAGTACGCCCAGAATTCCCTCCGTCAGAGCTCGACTGGACTCACTCCCTTCCAGTGCGTACTCGGTTTCCAGCCTCCCCTGTTTCCATGGTCCGGGGAACCATCAGACGTCCCCGCGGTCGACTACTGGTTCCGAGAGAGCGAGGGAGTCTGGGACGCTACTCACCATCAGCTACAGCAGGCAGTGCGCAGACAGAGGATAGCAGCGGACGTCCAACGATCAGCCAGTCCCGAATACCAACCTGGGCAAAAGGTCTGGCTGTCCACACGAGACATCAAGCTGCGCCTGCCTTGTCGGAAGCTCAGTCCCAGATTCGTTGGCCCCTTCACCATTCTGGAACAAATCAACCATGTCACTTATAAACTTCAGTTACCCCCACACTACAGGATTCACCCAACCTTCCACGTATCACTACTTAAACCCTTCTCTCCTTCTGTTTCTCCAGAGCCTGGCCAGACAGAAGAGCACCCTCTCCCTCTCCTCCAGGACGAAGGAGCCATCTACCGCGTTAAGGACATCCTAGAATCCCGGCGCTGTGGTGGTAAATTGGAATACCTTGTGGACTGGGAGGGGTATGGTCCCGAGGAACGTTCTTGGGTCTCCAGAGAGGACATTTTGGATCCAACACTCCTTGAGGAATTTCACTCGACTCACCCCGATCGTCCAGCTCCCCGGGGTCGGAGTAGACCACCACGACGCCGGGGTCGGCCCTCAGGAGCGGGCCGTGGAGAGGGGGTACTTTCACGGAACGGCCAGGCTCTCCCCTCCGTCAATCACTACGATCCGAATCACCTGAAGTTCTAATCACGAGCACCTGCACCTCATCACCACCGTCATCACAACATTTCCAGACAGAGCACCCGCCACAGTTCACTCCCCGTCCGATCTACAGTATCAATATCTACGTAACAGAGAAGTTTCTGAACTCCTGCTTATACCAAGCTGAGTATCTAGCTTGACCGGAGCTTTCCTGTATCTTCTGTACCTCGGCTGGTGTTATATACCTAAGATGTTCTCCTCTCCCACCAGATCGTTCTGAGCTCCAGTGATCAGTGTGCTCCTGTTCCGTGTTTCTCCCCATCCGACAGCTGTCCATCATATCTGTGGATGAGAAGACCTTCAGTTACTCGTCAACCCAGCATCAGAAAGATCTCTGACGACATCCACTACACCTGAGCGTCTCCATAGCGTCGTACAGTTTACAGTCAGAACAGCTATTTTGTTGGTTACTTACCTCTGTGTAACCAGTAGCTAATATGTTACAGCCCTGTTACGAAGCAGAGAATTTCTAGGTGGTTAGTGGACGCTATCACATTAGCATACTCCTCCTCAGGTTGCAGTGCGCCATCGGAGTCAGAGCCCACTCCACCAGAGGCATCGCCTCGTCCTGGGCACGGTCCAGCGGGGTGTCCATGTCAGACATTTGTGAGGCGGCCGGCTGGTCCTCGCCGTCCACATTTGTAAGGTTTTACAACCTGGATGTCCCCGCCTTGCAGGCCAGAGCCCTTTCTGCTTAAGTAGCAATCTTTCAGGTTCACTTGAAAATCATTGTTCAAGCCTCTCTTTTGCTTGGTCTGTCCATAACTATATGGATGCCAGGTATCACTTACGGGACGACACCCAGGTCACGGAAGACCCTTTAGGCTCACCCTGTGCTTGGTGTATTCTACGGACTCCCCTGGGCCTTATCCCACGTGAGTCGTGGTTTCCAGTCGTTCCACGTCATAGCACGGCGTGATTGGACTGGTTCCCATACTAAGCGTTGATTTCTCGTTACTATCGTAACCTCGGTTCCGTGAGATATGGGAACGAGTACTGTTCCTGGCCGTGCTATGAGCTGCACACTCGGTTGCTTCCTTCGATGAAATCTGAGATGCGGTGGCAGGGCAGCTGATTATATAGCCAGATGCCCCTTCCATTTTGTCGGGTTATGGCGGGCTGCATAGCCATTAGCTCGCTCGCCACCGGCGTGCACTGGTTCGTTTTTTTATCCTACACGAATCAGTCACGTGCAGTTATAACTGCGTGATTCAAATAGGCTTCAGTTGAAGAGGAAAAAGAGTTTTTCCCCATACTAACGTCGATATCTCGATGCAGTACTCGTTCCCATATCTCAGGGAACCGAGGTTACGATAGTAATCGAATACATTTCTGTGCCTCTGTGAGAGAGCCTTTTTGTGCTCCGCTTGATTTCATTGGTCAGTCTATATACTATACTATACACAGATTAGTATTTGCATCATTTCTGCACTTTAGTACAAGCTAAACTAAATAACATGAGAAATGCTGCATTATCAACAAACTAAAATAAAATAAGTTAAAGTCATATATACATAGCATCATGAAAATATATTTTCCAGTTTGGATATAAATGCTAAGGTCTAATATCTTCTCTCTGTCACTATCCATGACTGCAAAGCGATTGGCTGCTGGATATAGTCACAAAAGAGCATTTACTTTGTCATTTGCATTGCTCATCTGGGTTTATTGTGTTTCGTTTACATGTATGGTGTTGTACTGTAATTACAGAAAGACCTGCTTCTCACACGCAGAGACACATATGTCAAGCAGCTCTTTCTCTATGTTACGAAAGAGCACAAATATGCAACAGGCAGCAAGTTCAAATGCAGTTTAAGAAGCTTTAATGATAATCCACAGAGATATACGTCCAAAATACATGACAGAACCAAACAAGGGTCACAAGAAATACAGGAGGTAACACTTATCAACAACTCACACAGCAAACCGGGGCTTAATATACACAAACACAGGACCAAACAGGAAATGCAACACAGCTGAACCAGGTAGACACTAATGAAAACACAGCATGATGGGAAATGGAGTCCATGATGCCTCACAGTGGTGCAAGCAACCGGGCGTGACACTCTACCATTAAATCCTCCTGAATACGTTTCTGAGATGAAACCATTTAACTCTAACATGCTTTTATGAGCACATTGCATAAATATAAATGCATTAAAGTAGAACAAAGTCATGGAGGAAGAGTCACAAAACAGAGCTGAGCTAAAGCTGTCAGAACAAGATCATGTGAATACTGAGCAAAGTTTGAACAAAGAACGATTGCACGAGTGGCCAATTTACTCCTTATGGTCCCGAGGAACGTTCTTGGGTCTCCAGAGAGGACATTTTGGATCCAACACTCCTTGAGGAATTTCACTCGACTCACCCCGATCGTCCAGCTCCCCGGGGTCGGAGTAGACCACCACGACGCCGGGGTCGGCCCTCAGGAGCGGGCCGTGGAGAGGGGGTACTTTCACGGAACGGCCAGGCTCTCCCCTCCGTCAATCACTACGATCCGAATCACCTGAGTTCTAATCACGAGCACCTGCACCTCATCACCACCGTCATCACAACATCCAGAAGAGCACCCGCCACAGTTCACTCCCCGTCCGATCTCGTATCACACTACGTGGACTCTACTCCTGCTTATACCAAGCTGAGTATCTACCTTGCCTACTTTCCTGTATCTCCTTACCTCCTGTGTCACTCCTTGTGTTCTCCTCTCCCACCAGATCGTCTGTCTCCGTGATCAGTGTGCTCCTGTTGTGTTTTCCCCATCGCAGCTGTCCATCATATCTGTGGATGAGAAGACATTCAGTTACTCGTCAACCCAGCATCAGAAAGATCTCTGACGACATCCACTCACCTGAAGTCTCCATAGCTCATCCTGTTTAATAAACACTATTTTGTTTTTACTTACCTCTGTGTCCAGTAGCATATGTTACAGCCCTGTTACGAAGCAGAGAATTTCTAGGTGGTTGGTGGATGCTATCACATTAGCATACTCCTCCTCAGGTTGCAGTGCGCCATCGGAGTCAGAGCCCACTCCACCAGAGGCATCGCCTCGTCCTGGGCACGGTCCAGCGGGGTGTCCATGTCAGACATTTGTGAGGCGGCCGGCTGGTCCTCGCCGTCCACATTTGTAAGGTTTTACAACCTGCATGTCCTCTCCTTGCAGGCCAGAGCCCTTTCTGCTTAAGTAGCAATCTTTCAGGTTCACTTGAACAACATTGTTCAAGCCTCTCTTTTGCTTGGTCTGTCCATAACTATATGGATGCCAGGTATCACTTATGGGACGACACCCAGGTCACGGAAGACCCTTTAGGCTCACCCTGTGCTTGGTGTATTCTACGGACTCCCCTGGGTCTTACTCCCATGTGAGTCTTGGTTTCCAGTCGTTCCACGTCATAGCACGGCGTGATTGGACTGGTT
>CM049824.1:34177095-34187095 GCA_027422435.1 Schizopygopsis pylzovi | reverse complement strand
ACACTGCCCCTATGCCTAAACATAACCATCACAGGAAGTGCCCATAACACCAAGTCTCAGGCATTGTTCAAATAAATACAAACTTAGTCTGATTTAGGGAAGGAGAGAATAATGGGGACCAAGATGAAGATGTCCCCAAACGTGACAAGAATTTTGGATATGTAGTCAAGTCGAGTTGAAAGAGATGAGTTTTCAGTTGTTGTCTTGAAAATTGACAGGGATACCTGCATTCCGATGGGGGTGAAGATCATTCCACCGGCACACACACACACACACAATATTACAAATTACAGTCTTTCTGTAATACAAAAAAGTAATTTTGGCCTTTATGATGAAGATGAATGTTAATGTATTTTTGTATATATTTTTGCAACCCTTTCTTAATTTCTGAAAGAAAACTAAATAAATGTAAGTACATTTTTAAATCAAATAAAGAACAAATGTCAGGTTGGCCTTCATTTTGAATACTAATTTCAATGGCATATTATATATTTTTACAGCAATTCCTTAATTTGTGAAATATAATAAACAAAAAGAAGTGAAGTTGGCCTTTATGATGAGTAATAATGTGAAGATGTTAATACATACCATCAGTTTTTAAGGGCAAAAAAGTGAACTGAATTCAAAACGTCAACATTTTGTTAGAAAAACTAACTTTTTTTGGTGCTAGTTTGGTATTCAGCATTGAGGAAAGTCACTGCAAACCATTGTCTATCGTCTCCTTCCATCAGCTTCAATCTTTCATACACTCCTGAATACTGAATACTCACACACCCCGGAGCGGACAGGGCTCTCGGGACAGGTGAGGTCCACAGAACGTCAACAGCACTAGCTCACAGGTGAAGTCACCTCAGCTTCACACCTGTGCCGTCTCGTGTTTGTGAAGTCAGAAAACCACAGAGCTTCAGGGGAGGACGAGAGGCTGTCCTTGTCACGGCCAGCAGACGAAGCACCAGATCAAACACAACCTCAGGGGCTTGACATGGAGCTTGAGGTTCATCTGGGTTTGAGAAGTGCAGGTTACCATCTGATTGATTTAGAGAGACCCAGACTGAATCTTGCATTTAAAACTAGACAGGCCTCGAGACTCTGGAGTTAAAGTGTGTCGTTTCTGCACCGCTGGCATTCCCAGAAACAACAGAACTGAAAACAACAGCTTCTCCAGAACTCCATGGACAACTTTTACTGCTTGTGTAGTGCTTTGTGCTTGATTTGCTGCTTGACGGATATTACTGAGAAATGTTGTATGAAGATTCATCTAAATTATTCATTTCTGTTCCCAGGAACACCAGCATGCGGGTTTGGTTTGGCATGAAGTGAGTTATTAATAACTGAAGATTCAATCTTACATGTACTCTGCAGCTTACAGAAACACAATTATTATAAACCATCAGCATAAGGATAGTGTGTGTGAGTGTGTGTGTGTGTGACACAGATTCCGACATGCAATGTTGCATGTCAATTTCAATTTTGTTCAATTTCAACAAAAACAGTTTAAAAAAATAAGCGCGGCACAACTGTTTTCAACATTGATAATAATCAGAAATGTTTCTTGAGCAGCATATTATTATGATTTCTGAAGATCATGTGACACTGAAGACTGGAGTAATGATGCTGAAAATATTTAATCACAGAAATAAATCACATTTTAACACATATTCACATAGAAACAGCTATTTTACATTCTAATAATATTTCACAAATGTATACTGTGTTTTTGGACAAATAAATACAGCCTTGCTAAGCAGAAGAGACGTCTTTCTAAAACATTAAAGCATCTGAATTATTCCCAACTTTTGAGTCTTCTTTCTTTCTTTCTTTCTTTCTTTCTTTCTTTCTTTCTCTCTCTCTCTGTCATTCTTTCTTTCTTATTTCTTTATTTATAAATTTTTTTCTTTCTTTCTTTCTTTCTTCTTTCTTTCTTTCTTTCTTTCTTTCTTTCTTTCTTTCTTTCTTTCTTTCTTTCTTTCTTTCTTTCTTTCTTTCTTTCTTTCTGAATCCTTGTAGGCATGATGCATGTGACACCTAAAGCATTAACTAATGTTAATGAACTAAACCTTACTGTAAAGGGTTACTGACATTTCAAATACACTTGCAATACAAAAAAATAAATATATATATATCTGTCAAAACCAGTTCTCCAAAGAATGACATTAAAAGCGTAACAGTTCACTAGAATATGCTAAACAGTCAAGAGCATTATAATAGACGAGTTAAAGAGCGCACATTCAAATCATGTACATTATGAGCCATATTCCCTTCAGAAACAACAGCTCAAATCAAAGCTCCACTCTTTGTGCTTGATGATGAATAACCTGAACAAAGGCCAGAGCTTGTTCTACCATCTTACCATAATTTCCAAATATGGAGTTACATGCTCTCCATTAAATCCTCACGGTTGTATTACTGCACTCTCAAGCAGTGAGAAGACAATCGGCGCGCGACTCCAGCGTTACACGGATGATGGAAGGCAGGAATTGGCCGCTCACTTCAAGGACTTGCTTATCACTCTCAGCACAGGTACAGTCTCGTTTCGCCTCTTTCTTTCTGTCTGTGTGGGGAATAGGACATTTCAACAGGAGTTTGGCCACCTGTGCCGAGTCCTCTTCACATACCACCTCACAGAGAGTGATTAAATGAGAAACGATAGCAATCTCTCTCTCTCTCATTCGCTCGAGCCTTTTTCTCTTGCCTTGACCCCAAGACACATTAACAAATCATGAGATCTTTATCCGTCTCATTCTGTCGGCGACTGTCCTCTCGGGAGGGTGACCGGAGGCCAGAAAGCATTTGTAGTTTCTATGTTTGTGTCCAAAGTCTTTCAGATATCGCTCTAAATATTTCAAAAGCATGGCGTTTCGAATGCGGCAAATCCAATTACACACACAAAAGAGTCTGGAACAGAGCCGGCGTTTCTGCTCTCTAACATCATTTGTGAAGCAAACAGGCATTGTGTCTGAATTCAAGGCTCAGATTTTAGGCCTGACACCTGCATCCATTGAGCTCTCGCCGGCGCCGGAAACAAACTCGTTTGAGATTCTGCGCGCGTTCGGTCGAGGGAGTCGCGCGAGACAAAGTTTCTCTTGTTTTATCTTCGGAGTTGAGGGTCTGACGCGGGGCCAGATGGTTCATTAGCCCGACAGAGGCTGAGACGTGAGACGCCTGACACCGCTTATTAACTTCAGCGCCACATATCAAGAGGATTTCATCTCCATATCCATGACCCTCCCACCGATCAGAACTCAGCTTTCTCCTCTTTACCGGCGGCAATGCCTGTGATGATCTGAACTGCTGACATACTCTAATGTTTGAGTATATTTGCAAAGAAACAAACGAAGGCAAGCCAATCAGATGCTGAGAATGCATGACATAAATCACAACCTCAGATAAAACTCTTCTGCCTTCTTAATTATGCACAATATCTACATCATCATGTTGTGCTTCTGGGCTTTACTCAGTCTTAACTATTACACATATGTCTAAATATCACAGATACACAGACAGATCTCTATCCATCTATCTATCCATCCATCCATCCATCCATCCATCCCTCTCTTCCATCCATCCATCCATCCATCCATCCTCTCTCTCTCTCTCTCTCTCTCTCCCTCCATCCATCCATCCATCCATCCCCTCTCTCTCTCTCTCTCTCTCCCTCCATCCATCTCCATCCATCCATCCATCCATCCCCCTCTCTCTCTCTCTCTCTCTCTCTCTCCATCCATCCATCCATCCATCCATCCATCCATCCATCCATCCCCCTCTCTCTCTCTCTCTCTCTCTCTCTCTCTTCCCTCTCTCTCTCTCTCTCTCTCTCTCTCTCCATCCATCCATCCATCATCCTCTCTCTCTTCTCTCTCTCTCTCTCTCTCTCTCTCTCTCTCTCTCTCTCTCTCTCCCCTCTCTCTCTCCCCTCTCTCTCTCTCTCTCTCCCTCCATCCATCCATCCATCCATCCCATCCTCCATCTCATCCATCTCATCCATCCATCCATCCATCCATCCATCCATCCCTATCTCTCTCTCTCTCATCCTCTCTCTCTCTCTCTCTCTCCATCCCTCTCTCTCTCTCATCATCATCTCTCATCTCTCTCCCATCCATCCATCCTCCTCCTCCATCCTCTCATCTCTCTCTCTCTCTCTCTCTCCATCCATCCATCCATCCTACATCCATCTATTTCTAATATACATCATCATCTCATCTTAATTCATTTCAGACATAAAAAACTAAACAAATAACATTTAACACAAATTCAATGACAAAAACAAAAATATTCAAACTTAAAAATCAAATGAAAATATTGTATAAACGATGTTTATTTAATTGTTTAATTTTTTTTTATTTAAATGTTATGTGTTAATATATATTTTGTTTAATTGAGTTTGGGACAAATTACTCATACTTTAACCAAACAATGAAAACAGAAAATATCAAACTAAAAACAAATGAAAAATGTATGTATTTATTTATCTGAAAACTTTTTCAAATTGAACCTTTTTTTATTTTTTAACTCTGCTGGCAAATTCTGTTTCTTGTTTTAAGCACGGGTCATTTTTTATGAGCTTTAAGCTTAAGAACAAAAAGCTGCCTAATTTTACACAAGCCTTATCTTATGTCATAGTTAGATTTTTTATCATAATTTGTAAGTATAACATTTAAAGGTTTCTTAACGGGTTATGTTTATTGCTCGGCTGGTTTGAACTTTTAATGAGCGTTATGATTAAATCCAGAAGCGGCTGGTCTGGTCACACTGTTTCAACACTGTATAATACTGTAAAGCTACTTTGACTCAATATTAAGAAGCACTATATCAATAATGAAAAACACCTTATCTTACAGACTTGCTTCTCAAGTAATTGCAACTTGTAAGAAGTTAAATTACTTAATTGAACATATTAGATATGTTTAATCATTTTTTTTTTCACCATTTAAGTATATGTATTATAATTTGTAAGTTTATTTTGATTGCAGGCAAATCCAGTTTTCTTGATTCAAGCATAAGAACCGTTTTAATGAGCTTTCACAGGTCATTTATCTTCTTTTATGATGCTGAGATATTTTGAACAGGTCGTATTATTGGTCTCGCACACAAGCTAAAGCCCACCTCTTTGTGTTTAATTTAAAGCGCATTATTTGCTCAAAGTGGAGAGCGCCGCAGCTGTCCTGACCGTGGGAGTGACCATTACCCAGTGTGAAAGCATGCCACAATTTGTTGTTTGTCCTATTATATGTGTTCACACCATGTGCTTCAGCGCTTGACAGGCTTTCTTATGAGCCCGTGGGGAGAGTATTATCTCTATCTGTTCTCTCTCCGCTCTTCTCTTCCTCGGTGAACACCAGCAACAATTATAGAAGCAGGTTCTCTGAGGTTGACTACGACAAAACCCTCTCTTTTTAGAAAGGCAAACTGACAATAATGAGATTATGGCATCTGAGACCGGGGATAAGAGTGCCATTTCCCCAGCAGCGGCCTAAAGCATGCGCACCCAGATCATATTTGCTTAAGATGTTTGACAAAGCGCTGCAAATGGAAATGTGCTCAGAGCAGAAACAGAATACCTTCTTTCTGCCGGTGTTTTTCCGTCAAAGCGTGGTGTGGGTGTTGAACAGATGAGTTTCCCCCAGTCAAACTGCAGGCTAAATTTAAGGGTGTTAATGAATCTGTATCTCTTCTCTCCTCCCTGCCAGCATCAGCATCAGAACAGCCCTCTCTCTCTTTCACTGTGCAGTTCTCACTCGCCCATCCATACGTGTGTGAAGCCGGTAACGGTATTAAATGTGTAAACAGCTGACTGAAAGTGATTAGGTTGATGTAAGGAACTGAAGCGCTCTGCATTTCACTGTGCTTCATTATGTAATCTCAGGTTTTCTTGAACCATAAATAACATGTCATATATATTATTTAAGCTAGTTTCTATTGTTGTTCAGTTTAAATTTAAGTGTCAAAATAAGTAAAACTAAATAAATTAAAATTGATAATTCAATTAATAGATAAAATAAAAGTGAATATGAAAATAAAAAAGAAACTCATAAAAAAAAGAAAAAAGGAAAAAAAAGAATCTCATCTCTATAATACTAAAATATCATTATACATAAAATACTGATATTGATATGTCATAATACATAAAGACAATTAAATAAAAATAAAATATAAAATAATATGTTAAAATGTAATAACTCATTCTAGATTATATATATCACAATAGATTTTGTTGGTTTATCTTTGTTTTTGCTTTAATTATAAATATTTTTATGAGGTTCGTGATTAAAATAATAATGCATACTTTTCACAAGCCTTACTATATATAATTGTTTCTCAAGTAAATTATATTTTTATGATGTTTAGATGTTTTAACATATAATATATTATCTACTCACACAAAACAAAATCAATACAAATAACAAAAATACAAAATACTAACATTTTACTATAATTAAAGTGAAAACAGAAAAAACTACTCTAATTCAAAATATTAACAAAAACTATAATACTATATTAATAATACAATACCACTTCCCTGTCCAGTCAGATAACATTTATAATAGGTCTCATATCTGCTAATAATTCTGAAAGAGAACCTAAAGCCATGAGTTTGAGTTGAATGTGAAGACCTGGCATGACGATCAGACACCTGACCCACATTCATAGTTAATCTCCTTCTCAACGATTATATTTGATTGTGAGAAATCTGAAGTTATTTGAATCCCTCTCGATTGAGTCCTCTGTGCTTCAACCGCTCTCAGTTTAACGTCTGAAATCTTTTGAAGATTTTTACTTGATGTTCTCGGTGCTCGTTGTACAGTAATACTTACTGTTCAAACATTCATTTTTTTGGTCTTTTAAAATCCTTGAAATCATTAATTGGTCTGACGAATCTGAAAGGAATCGTTAATTCTGTCATCATGTACTCTCCCTCAACCTGGCTCACCTCGTTTCTTACGCCGAACACAACAGGATTTTACATGATATACTGCAGCTGTTAGTTATTCTTCTCCATGGAGTTACAGTGGACAGTCAAGCTTTTAAAGACATAAAGTGAAGGTACAGTAGTCCATAAGATGCTTAATTTAAGCTTGAATCAGTCTTCATCAGTAATATCCCTCTCTTGTTAATTACAGCAGCCAGGTTGTGTATTTGATGTGAGATGAACTTGAATACGGCCTGATTACAGAACATAGTTCAGACTAGTTTTGTGATAAGATCCAATTTGACAAAGATTAATCCATATAGTCAATGGTGTTTTGTCATCTTTGAGCTCGACAGCTTCAGTGCACATCAGCCGGAATATCATGCAACAACTCTCCTGTTGTGTTTCAGAGAGTCACAGGTGTGATTTTGGAGTGAACTATCTCTTTAAGCGAGGTTACTCTCATTCAGAAACGTAACCTGAGACAGCAGGAGGACTCAGCCTGCAACTAGTGCAGGAACCCGCTGACTTCAACATATTAAACAGACACCGTTGTGTTTTTATTGGCTTGTGTTTGAACTTCTGTTGTGTTTTAATGGACGAGGTGTGGGTGGAGAATAAAGCACCCGAGAGAGCGTTTTCTCTCTCGGTTTGAGAAATATCAACCAAACAAATACATGTGTGTAGAATCGGGTCCAGACTGATTCTCAGCTCAGTGTCTGGAGAGTCAGATGTTTACTTCCATCCATGTGTAGTTTCGAAAAATAATAATACGTGTTATAATAAATAAGTGTGTCATTAAAGAAGCCAAACATGCTATTGTACATTCATTTATTCTGCTGAAAATAAATAAAAGAGTCTAACATATGCACAAAATATTCAGCAAATGTATTAAAAAATATGATAAGTAATGATAGTAATTGAATATATATATATATACAATATCATATATTAATCACATTTTTGTATAAATACATATGCTCACGAGGTTCGGAGGGAACTAAAGAGAGTGAACGTCAGAAAAGCAGCAGGACCTGATGGGATTACTGGCCGCGTTCTGAGGTCCTGTGCTGATCAGCTTGCTGGTTTGTTTACTTCCATCTTTAATGAGTCCCTTGCTACCTCTGTTGTTCCCACCCCCTTTAAAAAATCTGTCATTATCCCTGTGCCTAAGAACAGTAAACCCTCTTGCCTGAATGACTATCGTCCAGTTGCCCTCACATCAACAGTCATGAAGGTTTTTGAGACTTTTAAAGAAACACATTTGCTCCTCCATCCCTGTTACTTTGGACCCTCTTCAGTTTGCCTATCGGCCAAATAGGTCTACTGATGATGCCATCTCCCAGGTCCTGCACTCCTCCCTCACTCACATCGACAGCAAGAATGGCAACTATGTCAGGCTGCTATTCATAGACTATAGCTCAGCTTTCAACACTATAGTCCCCACCAAGCTAGCTGTCAAACTCTCAGACCTCGGCCTAAACAATTCACTTTGTGACTGGATTCAAGACTTCCTCACCGGCAGACCTCAAGTGGTGAAAGTCGGCCAGTTCACCTCCAACTCCATCACCCTGAACATAGGAGCCCCACAGGGCTGTGTCCTGAGCCCCCTGCTCTACTCTCTCTACACCCACAACTGCGTGTCCTCTCACAGCTCCACTTCTATTGTCAAATTTGCTGATGATACTGTGGTCCTGGGCCTCATTAACAACGATGATGAGACCGCATACTTAGAGGAGGTAGAGAAACTCACATCATGGTGCCAGGACAACTGTCTCTTTCTGAACGTGAGCAAAACTAAAGAGCTGATCATGGACTTCAGGAAGAGACAGCAGCGGCCCTACACTCCTCTTATGATCAGTGGGACCCCTGTGGAGAGGGTGAGCAGCTTCAAGTAGCTCGGGGTAAACATCTCCGAGGACCTGACTTGGACTACACACATTCAAACACAGGTCAAGAAAGCCAGGCAAAGACTGTACCATCTGCGACAGCTGAGGAAATTCAGGGTCTCACCAACAATCCTGAAAACGTTCTATTCAGGGGCCATAGAAAGTGTATTGACTCAGTGCATCTCAGTGTGGTATGGTAACGCCTCAAACCAGGACTGCAAAGCTCTACAGAGAGTCGTGCGCTTAGCTGTGCGTGTCTCAGGGTCTACTCTCCCCTCTCTACAGGACATCTACCTCAAACGCTGCAAAAGCAGAGCTGCTAAAATCATCAAGGACTCAAATCACCCCGGGAGCCATCTTTTCTGTTTACTGCCATCTGGCAAGCGCTTCAGAAGCATGATGGCAAAAACTGAGAGACTGAGGAGGAGCTTCTTCCCTCAGGTCATCAGGCTCCTTAACACAAACTCAGTCAAATAATGAGTAAATCTATTGTCACGGGGTGAAAAATCACACGACAAGGACTGTTCCAATAAATGCCCGGAGGGTGGATTTATTGGTACCCAAAAAGGTAAGAAGGTGACAAACAGGTGTAGAAGTGCGCTGGTGCAGTCTGTGCTCTCTTCCTTGGTCCTTGTGCAGGGTGCCCGTGCTCGTGCTCGATGGCGGCTATCCGGTCACACGCTGCTATCTACAGGGGGGGTCAAGAGATGAGAGAGAGAGATTAGCTGCAGTCTTTCTGGAGGTCGAACTCAACAGTGGAGAGATCTGCTGGGCTTATAACACTGCCGGCTGACGAGCTGCAGCTGGGACCGATCAGCCGGTAACGAGGAAGTGCAGGTGTTCTGCCTCCGTTTCCAGGGCGACGCTGATGAGATACCGGGACGCTCGTCACACTATCTATCTATCTATCTATCTATCTATCTATCTATCTATCTATCTATCTATCTATCTATCTATCTATCTATCTATCTATAGATAAACATGCTATTTTATGTAAGGAATAATTGACTCCGAGCCGTTGAATTATTAGAGAAATAATGCACACCCGAGTCACGACGCGAAGCGGCGTTATGTTCCGTTACACCTCGGGTGTGCATTATTTTTCTAATAATTCAACGGCTCAGAGTCAATTATTCCACTTATACTACGGTTGCCACACCTCAAGACATCGATCAGATGATATATTTCAAGGCATTCGTCTGGT
>CM049824.1:34117095-34167095 GCA_027422435.1 Schizopygopsis pylzovi | reverse complement strand
TATTCATTTGTACCATATCGTTTTTTTTTACTGTGCAGTTTATTTTATTCTTATTATAATATGTTTGTTTAGTTGTAGTTATTTTAGTACTTAGTTAAATACAATTATTATTATTATTATTATATTTGTTTAAGTTGATTTGGCACCTAGCTGGTATAATAATAAAATTTTTATGTTTTTATATACATATACATTATTTTATTTCAGTTAATGTTTATTTTAATTCATGTATCAAGCATGTTTGGGTTTTATGGTTTTAGTAACCTACAGTATAGAAACCCTGATATGATTTTTATGAAATTAATATATATCAAATATATATTATATATATTGATAATATCAATATCTTTTTATACTTTACTATTTTACAAATTTGATAAACATATTTGTGTGTATATATATATATATATATATATATAGTCTTAAATAAGTCAAGTATAGCAGATATGATGGAAAAAAATTATGTCATAAAAATAACTTTGTGTTTTCAGCCCCGGTCCCCTTTTTCCCAGCATACACTCAGCCATTAATAATTAACACTTCTAATCATATACAAATAATTAACTTTACATTGTTTGCCAATTTGCCAGTTTTTAATGTAATTATGTAAATGAATCTAACTGCAGACAGCTGCCTTCATTTGTTAACTTCTACAATCAGCTCATATTTCACACCGTGGTTTAGTGTTGCCTAAAAGGGCATAAAACCTAACCAAGAGTTGATTCTGTTCACTGTTTCTCCTTTTAATCTGCGCTGAGCGACTGTGAAACCCTTCATCCAAACCCGTGTCATATACACTAAAGCTTCTGTCACTTATCCTGAAGGGCATGTGGCATCAACAGCGGTCAATCATGACATTACCACACTTGAGTTCATTATAATCGTCACCTTTGGGAGGATATAATGCACGTGTAATCACTAGTTCAAGCAATCAGCACACAAACACATGGCCTTATATGTGGATTCAAATGATGAGTGGGTTTGATGGCTGTTATCACACAGATCTGGGTGCAGGTTTAGATAAAGGACCTCGTCTCGCTGGCAATCTTCTGCTATTGTAGATCAGAGCTGCAGATGGTGGCGATGGCCGTGTCTTGATTCTGGAGAGCTTGCTCTGAAGGAGGAGAAAACACCTGCTGGTTCTGGGCTGCTGGTGGGGGTGGATTCAGATCCAGAGAACAGGCTTTAATTAAACCGTTATCTCACCACTCAGAGAACGAGAAACTCCAACGGACGACGCGGAGAACATGCTCTTATTACAAATGTGTCCTGTATTTATATATATATATATGTACATATACATTTATGTATTCAAACTGGGCATTGGTCCAGCTGCGAGAAATACTGCTCACTACATTTATCTATTTCAGATTTTACTGAAAAAGAGGGACATACAGAGAGAGCTGGTGAGTCCGCAGTAGATTAAAAGGCTTTATTATTCAAATATAGCATTGAAACCTCAGAAATTTGGATACAAACTAGATAGTTGATCCAGTATTTGGATATTGTTGAAAACCAGAGACTGTAGAAGCAGAACACCAATACACACACTTACACACAAATTCATGCTGCGCCAAAAAAAAAAAATCAATATTCATTTCTAGAAAGTATATCAGGTGTAGGCTATTTTGTAGCAGTGCATGAATATTGCATACACAATTATCCTATATAGTTCATTCTTTTACACCAATACAAGTTGAATTCCCACAGTCTGCATTTTGCACTGATATGTCCTCATTGAGGGAAAAAATATAAAGTACATCCCTGTGGGTAAACTTTGGACTGATAATAAATTATGTATTATTAGTTCATAATATTATTAGTCAATTTTTCATCTAGTTGACTAAATTGTGACAGTTGTGATCATTTTTAGGGATGCTTTTGGTCTATAAACAAGAAAATATTTTAATAAAAATTAAAGGAAAATATAATGTGCCTATAATTCTTTGCATGCTGTAGTTAACCAATGCATGGCTGATATTAAAATTATATACTATACTAGATAGATTTTGTATTACATATACTAAATATTCTATGCAGTATTAAAAGTATGTTCTTTATTTAAAAAAAACCTTGAAAGTGAAATCAATCATGAATTTAGCAATCACAACATCATAATATACAGTATAGAAAATCTCTAATTTGAGATATGCCACGGATTACAGATAATGGGCCCGACATTGTTTTTATGTACTTTTCATGTAAAAATAGGCTACATGAGCATGCATACATTTTAAATATCCATCATAGACAGATACTGGTGAATGAAAAAAACTCTAGCACTAGCTGATTACCAATATGGCACCAATAAATGGATCACTTACAAAATATGAGAATAATAGGGTAATGTAGTAAATTACATAGTTTTTTATATGTTATTTTCAGCCTATACTCTTAAAGATGCAGGTTCTTTGTTAGCATCTATGGCTTCATGAAGCACCTTTAACATCCATGGAAACTTTCCATTGCACAAAATAATGTTTAAAATGAAAAAAAAAAAAATTTGAAATGTTTTTCACACTAATAAAATATATATATATTTTTTAAGAACTGCTCTCTGAAAGGTTTCTTGGAAACCCAAACGGTTCTGCTGTGAAATCCCCCTTTTAACAAGCTTTCTTCTGAAGGGTGCGTGCTGCAGTCTAAATCTGTTTGTGCAGATCACGAGCGCTGATCTACAGAGAGTCTGCACACAGAGCGCTGATACACACTCTCTATTCACCCCGATCACCCGCTCATCCTCCAGCAATGTCACTGCAAGCTACAAAGCCACCCACGGGTCTACCTGCCGCCGTACAGAAATGCTGATGTAACAGCACGAGTATAACATCCCAGCCAGCGTCAGGCCCGAGTCAATCACCTCTGCGTCTCCCGCAGGACTGAGAGTGAACCCCGTCCTAATAGAGGTCAGTGGAGTAGAAGATAATCAGTGAGGTTGTTCGCAGCGGTCACAGACACGATTCGGCGGTCGAACCTTCACAAAAAGCACACTCCACTGACTAATCTTCTACACACAAGCCTAGCTGTTAACAATTAATTACAACATCAGCGCCGCACATGACGGCAGGCTATTATACAGAGTGAATTTCAGAAAAACAACTAAGCAGGGGTCAGATTATCGAACACATGCGATAATGTGCATCAGGTTTTATGAACATCTCTCTTTCTCTCTCTCTGCTTATAATGGATCACTAATAATACGATAGAGCGCTGAACAATGCCAGGATGAATTCCCCAGATGGGATTGATGGGGTTTCAGATGAACAGGCATCCACAATTGCATCTCTGCTTTTAATGCTCCTGTAAATCAAAACCTTTAAATCTGCCCGGCAGGCAAGATAAAGAAGAAACATTCTCATAATGTCATCTGCCAAAACTTACCCCAGGCTGTATAATTACCTCTTTTTTTTTCTTCTCGTACGGCCTGGCCTGTATTTAAATGAGAAATGCCAGGAAAGCAGATCATTAGCATCCTCTAATTACCAACTGATACATACATTAAATAAACAAACATGACAACCGGTGGTCCCACCTACCCTTCTGCTGCTCAATGCTGAAGCAGGAAAAACAAAGTGTGTATTTTCCCTGCTATGTGGTGACTCGAGTCTTCTTTAAAGCAGAAAACTAGTACGTGCCGTGCTTTTGCTTGATATTACAAGAGAGCAGCTGGATCTCAGGTCTCCATCTGATGTCTATATGCATAAATGGATCAAATGCTGTTGCTGTCTGGCGCCCTTAATGTAGTTTTCTCTGTGAAATGTTAAATTAATTCATCTCTCACTTGAGATTCTGCCAATAGCACTGCTTCCAGACATGTTTCTGGCTCATCTGAGATTTACAAGGACGTCTTCTGTTCGTTCAGGACTTGAATTAGTTCCTAAATGTTTCAAAGCTGATCCGTTTTCTGCCAAACTATTAGACCCGAGTCTGCCGTGTGTGCTTACAATGAAATCAAAACCATTAATCAAGGTGGCTTTTGGGTTTCTCAAGGTTGATCAAGCTGAAGCCACTCGAGGAAAAACAGCCACAGCTGTAACCTTGGCTTAGGTTCATTAGTCTAGGATTATGTAATATGAGGTATAGTTCATATTGAAATTACACTTATAAATGTAGCACTTTAAGCATTCAGGACTGACTTGTAGGATGTATTGCATCTTAAACTAAGGAAATAGACTCTTTTGTGCTGTGACAAGGTTTTTAATATATTGTTTGAATTACAGGAATAGTTCACCCACAAATTAACTGAGCAGAAATGTGCTCATCCTCAGGCCACCTAAGATGTAAATGAGTTTGTTTCTTCATCAGATTTGGAGAAATGTGTCATTACATCACTTGCTCAGCAGTGGATGCTCTGCAGTGAATGGGTGCCGTCAGAATGAGAGTCTGATAAAAACATCACCATAATCCACACCACTCCAGTCCATCAGTTAACATCAGGAGAAGACAAAAGCTGCATGTTTGTAGGAAACTAATACATCGGATGCAAAATTCACTTTACAAGTTGTTTGAACATAAATGTGTGTTGGAGGTGTGTGTACACATCTATCCTATTATGATAAAAATAAACCCAGTGTTTTTTTTTAAATGCCTATTTTAAAACCCCCTTTCTCAAATCAGGCTGTTCTGAGATTCCTGTCAGAATTACATAGTTCTCGAAAGTCCCCCCCCCCACACACACACAATAGTTGATTGACAGGACTGTTTTATCTTAGCCCCGCCCTGAGTGAGCTGAGAGCTGTTCAACAAGATGTCTCAGATTAAGCGATTGAGTTGTTTAGTTGTTGGATGTAATAATGAATATACCCGACATCTGAGAATACGCAGAAGATTAATGTTACTTTCGCTTTGAAGTGAATGCACTGATTCCCAATCTACAACAATGCATCTATGTTCGCCCGAATCATTCGTAATCCAGCTTTATCTACACAAGAAGTGAATGTAAGGGTTTTTATGAATCTTTGCAAATCAACTTTCCTTATAATGTGCTAGTTAGCCAGTTTCGCGGTTGAAGTTTAGTATGCTTCATAGATACATATATACCTAGATGCCTCATTATGGACTGTTTCTATGGGCCACGACACATACGCCATCCGTCATTTTTGGAACGGTCTGTGAATCTTTGAGTACAGTGACTGTGTGCATCTACAATAGCAAGATGTAAGCTTGTATATCTTTGAATATTCATTGGTTATTATGGTGAAGGCGAGATGGCTGACAAGTCAACGTGTCTGGAGCGGTCGAATAGGGATCTACACATATCTATGGTCTGCTTGTCACTCCACAGAAGAGAGGGGCGGAGTCAGTTGAGCTCATTAGCATTTAAAGCAACTTGAACTAGATCATAGTGCTGAAGATAGCTGATTCTGACAGGGTAAAGAAGGTGTGTTTTACTCTACCATAGATTTTTTTTAACCAATGTATGTTATATAGTTTTCATTAAGACCCTAAAGAATCATATCAACTTGTGTAAAATGGGCATCCGATAACCCCTTTAAACCATAATCCACAATCCATAAAAACGCTTCCTCCAGTGAAAAAGTCCATCTTCTGATGTCTCTCATATTAAAATCCAGGCATGTATTTGTTTAGAGCTGTTTTGTCTTGTAAATGCTGCTTGACCTGTGCAGATTTATCTCCTGATTCAGACCAGAACACTTCACTGGAGGAAGCGTTATTATGGATTGTGGACTCATATTTTAGTTAAACACGTCTTGATTCTAGATTTGTTTCAGCTTTTGTCTTCTCCAGATGTTAACTGATGGACTGGAGTGGTGTGGATTATTGTGATGTTTTTATAATCTGTTTAGACTCTCATTCTGACGGCATCCATTCACTGCAGAGCATCCATTGCTGAGACATTTCTCCAAATCTTATGAAGAAACAAACTCATCCTACATCTTGTATGGCCTGTGAATGAGTACATTTTCAGCCCATTTTCAATTTTGGGTGAACTATTCCTTTAACTTTCCTCTGGTTTTTACAGTATGTTGAGAGATGCTAATGTCTTTATCTTCAGACGTGGTGTTTCACTGCATGAGTCCTGGTCACATTTGACTGAACAGCCGGCAGAAGCGTGGCGTGAAGCATGTCACGTGTGTCTCATCACCTGCAGAAGTGAGGTTACAGCTCTACCAGAAATACTGACGGCGAAACACAATAAACTTCAGTGGGATGAATTTATTTTCGCGTATAGTTAAAGCTGGTATCAACAAGTATTGAAACCAACGTTTCGGACATCTGTGTCATCAGCAAAGATTGATTCTGACAGTGTCGCTGTGTGTGAGTTGTCCTTGAGAAAAATCTATCCTTCTCTTAAGTATTTGATTTATGAGGTGAATTTTGCCAATGACGTTTGTAACGAGCCTACGCTGATCAAAGCTTTAGACTTCGCTGTTTCAACACCAAGCACTGTGTGCTGGGAAATACATATTCTAATCAGATGGAAATAGCTTTTTAAAGGTTCTCCTTTGTCTTCTTTGTTTTAAATACTATTCATTGTGGTTTAGTGGTTTATGGGAGGCAAAATAGCTTTTCATTGTCCTGAAAAATAAAATACAATAAAATAATGAATTTCAATAAGGCTCAGGGTAAATTAAATAAATAAATAAATACATAAAATTAATTAATTAACATTTCAATTTGAAATATTAAGATTTCAAGTAAAAAGTATATTTGTATCTTATCATATCATATCGTCTTGTCTTGTCTTGTCTTGTCTTTTACACAGAGATGTCTTTCAGAGATTGTCCAGATAACCCTGTTCACACTGACAGTGATTTTATTCCTGGAGCTGTCGTCAATCGTCTGGATGCCTTTTATTGGTGCTTATTGGTTATTGTTGGGTCGGTAACTGGTTCTAGCTTTAAAATAATCTAATCTCAAATGGTGTCTACCACAGTTAAAGTCTTACTGCAGGTTACATCGCTACACAAGTGAGTGGCAATCAATTTGTCTCTTTAAAATTAAGTCTTTGGATTCATTTACTTAACCAATTTCTTATTTTTCTTAACCTGCCTTTATAAATGAGGCATTGAATCATTTAGGTTCAGGTCAGGTTCAGGTTCTTTATTATTCGTCACATACACAATCATACAAGTATAATCAGTAGTGAAATGCAAGTAGAATTGAAGAAAAATACAGCATTTACATGAGGAAAGTGAGGAGAAAAAAAAAATAACCCCCAGACTATGCTCCTTGGGGAGTACAGTGTGAGAACAGGAAAAACACCTCAGCAACACAAAAGCACATACATGACATAGCCACAGGGGAAGTGAATCCGGCCCAGCAAGCAGCCATCTGATCCCGCAGCCACTGATCCGGCGCTGGTCAGACCCGCTTGACCAGGCCAGCGGATCGAAGCGAACAGAGGCGAATGGTTGGGGAGGGGGGGGGGGCAATGTCTGTAATGCCTGTAATGTCTGTAGGGTGGGGGAGGAACGCAAGAGCGTCTAACTGCATTGCACACCCGGGGTAGATTGCAGCAACAGCCTTGCCAAGGCCACTGTAGGGGAGCCAGAAAAAGATAAGATTGTTTTGTCTTTGGGGCGAGTAAACATTCCAATTTTTGCAGGCTACTCTCTGTCCATTTTTGTCAATTTTGGTCTCATTTTAATCAATTTTCCTTTGTAAAGCCGTGAACTTCTCCTTGGTAGAATCCATATTGCGATTATAGTCTCAGTCTCAATGCTGACCGCTCTTCCCACAGCTTCAATCATACGGGCAGCCTTGTGGGGCTTTGGACAGCTGTTCCCGTTTTCTGAATTCTTCGATAACCCAGGGCAAAGCCTAATCCAATCAGCAAAATACCTGTTATCATGGTTCCGAATAGGTAGATATCAATGTCCTCCACGGAAAGAGCTGCAAGACACACGATTCGCCACCTCTCCCACGCGCCATCGTATAGCCGGCTGCGAACGTTCCGTCAGGACAGGCAGGTTCCCCAGAACCCAAGTTTCGATAGTGTCAATTGCATTAAGAGACCGGTTAATCCATAATATTTTAGTTTGGAGAGCAGTGCAGAGAGAGTCTCTCACGAGACAAGGGAGCAAAGCAGGGAAGATAAGGGTGAGGACGGGGAGAGAAAGCGACCACCTCCGTTGAGAGCCAAAGATAAAGATTTACTCATCAGATTTGTTCAAAAACACTGAATCATTCAGGATCGAAACACCACCGCTGTCTGTCTGTGCATCTGCCGTGGCTTTGTTTACTATTTTCTTAAAGTAAAAAAAAAAAAAATGGCAACATTGTGTCTAAAATGCAAGTTACTCAAATATTAACCTAATTTCTTGAAGTATTGTAGAAAAGCAATATCACACACTCATGCTTCACCCTTCCTACTCCAATAACATTTCGTTTTGAGAAATGAATTGTTTTCTTGTTGCTAAAAAATACATAACAGGGGAAGTCACTTATAATTATGCAGGGGAAAATGTTTGTTTATGAATCACAGCCGTGCATAATTCATCATATCATGAATTAATTTATAATTTCATCATCAAAATGAAAGATTATGAATGCATGCATGAATCAAACTCGCCAACAATTTCTCAGGCTGTCAATGTGAACTTGTATTGCAGTTGTATAAAATACATATCTATATTTACAGATGGAAAAAAGATTGTAAGTCCTCAATTGTAAGGTGCTTTAGACAAAAGAGCATGCAAAATGACTAAATGGAAATGGAAAAAGGAGAGCTTCTAACCTCTTTATTGTTCCACTTGTTTAGATGGTTTAAAGCTTTGTTTAGTTGTCTTGAGATGTTCTTGTTTCGTCCAGAGGGACACGAAGGGTCAAGTGTGAAGGAGGTCCATTACATGCTAACATGCAATCATCATTAGATAGAGCGGTCTGCTCATAGTCACGACATTAGCTCTGATCCATCAGAAGTTCAGAGCAACAAATGCTTCCCTGCAGCCCAAGGACAGTCTTTGTAACCTTTACACTTGCATCTCACACCGAAGCTAATGCTCTATATGCATAGTGACAGGAGGTAACCAGCCACAGCTCCCCAGAGGAGGAGAAGACAGAATAATTAAAGTGCTACAGATCAAGTTGCTGTCTCGGCTTCTCTAAAACAACTGCATAGTGAAAGTCACAGCCCAGAGAGAACCACTGGAACAATTCTCCACGGCTCAGCTTTATACATGCTCCTTGTGAGGTAATGACGGGTAAATCCATCACGTCGCTCTGCAGCAAGATCAGACATCCCTCTCTCATATTCAAACAAGACTGGAAGAAAAGAAAACTCAAAGCATGGACAGATCTCTGGCTGCCGGTGACCAAAGAAGGGCTTCGTCCAACAAGAGTTTAAGACAAAGAGAATGGCACATGAAGTGGACATGTTTAACTCTGCTAAGTGTGCAGACCAAACAATGACTTTCAGGGGAAGCTGATGTCTTAAAGATATGTTCAAGCCACAGTTTGCTGAGATTCATCTTGAACAGTCCAATACAATATTATATAAATATGTGTGGCACTAACTTTGCCAAACGTCTACTTTTTAAAAAGGTATTTTTTTTTTAAGTAACACTATTTAGATAGTTGACATTTAGTTGCAAATTAAAAAGAGTTAATTGACATGCAGTTGCAAATATACTTATACTGTAGTTAGCAGAGTGTCTTAAGTGCACTATTAAAATAATAAAGTGTAGTTTTTTTGCAAAACCAAATGTGACTAGATTATCAAAATGGCCAATATTTATAAAAAATATCAACTATAATAATAATAATAAAAAAAATTCATAATAATATATATATATATATGTAATGATTAAAATAAAAGAAACATGAAATCAAATTAAATTAAACTAAATAAAAAAAAAAATCTTAGATTGGTCTGCTTTTCTGCCAGGTCAGAATGTGCAAGGCTTGATATATTATTCACATCAAAGAATAAGAAAATATGTATGATAATTATTCCATATTTATTCATTTCAGACCAGCCCTTGCCTAATATATATATTTTTTTCTGGAGATTTGGGTATTTCATTAATGAGAACACCTTCTGTGACTCCTTCTTGTCAGTGCTTTTAACTCCCATTAATATTTAATAAACCGTTTTTTGTCTAGGAAATGTGAATTGTGCAGAATAATAATTAGGTTCGTTAGAAACTTTATGCATTTTTGCCCCTTACATGCTCTTCGATATTCCTCCAGGTGTGTCGCTGATTTAAAGATCATCATCATCATCATCAGCACACATGTGAACACTCAGGTTTGTTAGCAAGCGTTTTAATTAGAAACGCTATCGGTTTATTATTCAGTCTAATGCAGATATGTGCATGCTTTGGGTTTTAATTCCATTGTTCACTGCAATGCCTTTTGAAGTGTCTCCAATGCTATTATAAATTCAAAGAAGAAACAATTAATGTTATACAAAATGAATCCCACATGCAACAACACAGACTGCTGGCGGCGTTCCCCATCCAACCCCCAAGATTCCTCAATCACTTACTACATAGAGGATACAAACTTCATTAAATCAGTATGCATTCTTGTGTTTAATAGTAACCCACACTCTGTTTGCTGTTGGCGTGCATGATTGCTTACTGATTCCAATGGAAAATATGAATCTTCAATATGATTGATTTTTTTAGTTTCCATTAAAAAATAAATAAATATAAAATCCAAACCAATTCAAAAATAAATACAAACCAGTTGCATCATCTGGACACTAGATTAAGATACAGAAGAGTTTGATGTACTTCAAAATGTATTCAGCCAGATTGATTTCCACAAATGTCAACTCTTCTGATGTTAGCATTGCTTTAAAACCACTCATTTATGTACGCTGTAGGCAATACGCTGCTGTATGTCATTTTGGACACATCACAGATCACTAGCTGAGTCCGGTTCCGGTGACGATTTGCCTACATTGATATATTTCAATATATTGCGTAAGATATAAATTACTGCATCTCATTATTTATTGGCTCGACCAACAAGAAGCTACATCTGGGTGCCATTATCCAGCTATCTGACTGCTGGATTCAGGATCACTTTATGATCTCAGGTGATCCCAACACAATGAAATCCACTTTTATAACTGCTCTATCTCAAGCAAACCTACGGTGTTTGGATGCACATTGAGACTGACAGATTCAACACTAGTTTACACAAATAATCATGAATAAAAATGCTCAACAATGACTGTGTAAAGCAGGTCTCTCTGAATAAAACACGGCCACTGTCAATTTCAGATCCCCAATTCCAATCACGAGCAGTTATTTATCGCTCTCTGTGGATTTACATGCTGAAAACTTAATCCTACAAACATGCTGTAGTGTGACCGAGCCGCGGGCTGAGTCTGTCCCCACGTCAGCATTCAGGTCACCTTCATACATCCTCCAAGACTGCCTCAGATAATCGAGTCTCGTGTGGGACTCTGAGAGGTGTGTTTTATTAAGCAGCATAGTCTCTGTAAGAGCTGAGTGAGTGTGAATGTGTCCAGATGACTGAGCAATGCATTTCCGCCTCAGGCCAGCTGTACGACTGCGCTTATAGATGCAATATCAACGCAAACAGATTATATTTCACCCAACGGGAAAATACGCATTACATGGAATAAGAGTCATGCCGATGTTACAGTTTCAGGGCTATCGTAATTAACTAAAACTACAACTATCTATATGTTAATTAAAATAGAATAAAATATAAACAAAACGTAATTTACTTCAGACAGTTTCCAAATAAACTTTTCTCATTTTAATGAAACTTTATGTGCTAAAATAAGTAAAATATAAATTAAATTCTTAAACATTATTAGACATTTAAAAACTAATAAAATTGACAAAACACTAAAAAATTAAGGAATAAATGTTTACGAGACACATTAAAATTACATTGTAATAGTTTTTTTTTAAATTGCAAATAAAGATGGTGAAATATTTTACAAGAAAATACTGTAAAATATATTGAAGTACATTTTACAATTACAAGAAAATACTGCACCGTACAATATTTTTTTTCGAAATGTTATATAGTAGTACATTTAAAAAAGTAACTTTTTAAGTTATGAAATTGTTTGTACACCATTTTCAGCATATTTCAGTCTTTATACTTCAAAATGTTTTCATTGCATTCAATGTTACGTGTTATTTATTTGCAATACTATGTGAAATATACTAGCAATTTATCCAGTTGTTTATAAGTCATTTCTACAATATTCAAAACTATACCAAAAAAGCAACAACAAACAAACAAAAACACTCAAATTACACTAAAATAACGGGTGATTGCTCTCATTTCCCAGCAGTCAGAAGTCAAATTCAGACCGTCAGACGTCCTCAAGAGACCATCAGCATAGTCAATTATGTAGCAGTAATTAGGAACTTTTGTTTACTGGGTTGAGGTTGTGATTATTAGTTGCAATTTGCTTCAGCCATCAGCCAGTTTTCTCATTTCATCCATCATTCATCAGTGTTTTAATGTCCTTAAGAGGCAGGAACATGACCCACACATGTTAGACTCATAATGTAATTAATAAAATGTGAAGATGGAGAGTTTAGTTTCCAAGTCTTGTTATACAGCATCACACTGACAGGCGTAATTCATCACACGGACGAGAGAGCTGGCTTGAGCTGGTCACTTCATTATCAAGGACACTGTTACACATCATTAACACGTGAAGAACTTCAGCTTATGTTAACGTGCTTTGAGGCTTGATAGATGCGTCCATCGACATTTACATTAATCCATGCATTTAGCAGACAATCTAAAATGAGTTACAAATGAGCAATGCAACAACCTACGTGATTCAACCTTAAGGAAAAACAACAATGCATTGCACTCGGGGAGCTGGTAAAGTCGAGGGGTCCTCGAAGCACCTGTTAACCGTTTGGCTAGCGGTTTCAAGGTAGGCACATATTTATAATATAATATAATATGTCAAATATTATGAATGCTTTCGGCTTTATATAGTGGTATAATGTTTAGCTGTGTTTTGCATTAATGAACCAGACGTCTGGTGTGTTTGATTGCACACATTATATTTCTTTATTGATGTGGTTTGATTGCACTCCACATGCTCCTCACTCTAAACTATTGTTGATGGGTGATGTCTGCTGTACTTGAAAAATACCACACTGCTGCTGCTTATTAGATGGTGAATGTATTTTAATATTCACAATTAGACTGTTTTTAAGCATACTGAGGATGCTAATATGAATTGTACTGCAATTGTTTGTCAGATTGTTGTTTTATATGCTGTGTGTCTAATATGCAATACTTGATGTTGATATGTTTTCCTCAATGTAATAGTTTTGCATGATAGGATTTCTACAGGACTAGAACACACTTGTTGCTAACATGTGTACTCAATAATGGTCAAAGTTCTGCTAATACGTTTCTTTAAACCAGTTATAGTCCGATGCCGGGTGTCACATGTGTTGTGTTGTTTGACCATTTGCCAGGTTTTTACCTTGTTGTTGTTGTTGATGTTGTTGACATGATATGTTTCTTATTTTCTTGTGATAAAGGTGCTTCATACTTTTAAAATCAGATTTGAAGTCCTGGCACTAAGATGCACTTCAATGATTTACTGTACTGTATGTAAATGAAGTCAACATAAGTTCATGCAATCTATGATCATGCCTTAATGTGTAGAAGTCCCGCAAGCACTTTCTACAGTGAAGGAATATTTGTGCAGCGTTTAGGAAATAGTTTTATGTTTTCAGTATTTTTTTAAAGAAGAAACTGAAAGATCGACAATATTTTTTGTATATTTTTATTTTTTATTTTTGTATTGTGCAACACATCACATGCAAGCTGAAAACATCTGTTTTGTATGTACTGTATTGCATAATGACACATTTTAATACAAAATGCTCTGAACTCAGAACAATTGTCTGAACAATGCACAATTATTTTTCAAGGCCAGTCAACCAATAAACATGTTTTTATGTATCTATACACTCTAAGTTGGTAGAGTACAATAATTGAATCCTGTTTGATTTAATTTGTTATTAATTTATAACTGAAAGAGATTAATTAAGAGTCTAACCCGATGAGAAAGTGCAGGATTATTATATTAAACTAAACAAACACTGAAACCATAAAACAACTTTTCAGCTAGTTGTCATGGAAACCTTTCTCATTTCCCTTTAATTTATAATAAAACTAAATATTTAAACTATTTAAGTGCATTTAAGAACCATGTACAAAAGAACGGAGAGAGAGATGGGTTAAACTCTTGGAAACTGTTACCTTAAATAAAAAATAAATTAATATATAAACTGTATTTATTTATTGTTTTGACTTTTATCCAAAACGACTTACAAATGAGGACAATAAAAGCAATCAAATGTGACCCTGGAGCACAAAACCAGTCATAAGGGTCAATTTTTCAAAATTGAGATGTATACATCATCTTAAAGCTGAATAAATCTTTCCATTGATGTATGGTTTGGACAATATTAGTAAATCTGGAATCTGAGGGTGCAAAAAAATCTAAATATTGAGAAATTCACCTTTAAAGTTGTTCAAAGTAAGTTCTTAGCAATGCATATTACAATCAAAAATTAAGTTTTGGTATATTTACAGTAGGACATTTACAAAATATATTCATGAAACATGATCTTAACTTAATGTCCTAATTATTTTTGGCATACAAAAACTATAATTTTGACCCATACAATGTATTTTTGTCTATTGCTACAAATATACCCCAGCAACTTATGACTGTTTTTCTCCAGGGTCACAGACACTATATTGCTAAAAGTATTGGCGCCCCTTCTAATGAACAGGTTTGACTACTTTAGTAATCTCCATGAGTGCAAATCTTAATGTTTAAGCATATAATGATATTCTAGGGAATCTAATTTTATAGCAACAGTTTGGACAGAACTCTTTTCTATTCTAACATGACAGTGTCTCTGTGTATAAGACAAGAATGAAAGAGAAATGATGATTCAGTCAGTGTGGAAGAACTTGACTGGTCTGCAGAAAGCAGCTGAACACCTCTGGTGTGACTTTAAATGAGCCACAAACTCATCACCAAACACTAATGACTTGTACATATGGGTTCCAGTCATTTCATACACATCAAAACTGTTACAACAGAGGTGGAAATACAATTTTTAAGTACATGAATTATGTTTCCATCTTTGTTGGCACAGTTTTGAAGTGCTTTTTCTCTTCTAAAGAAGGGGTGCCAGTACTTTTGTCCATATAATGAATGCACAAGTCATTGGTGTTTGGTGATGAGTTTTTGGCTTTAAAAAAAAAATCAGCTTTCATTTAGATATTTATAGAAGCTATTGAAGAACTCATCTTCAGACAATGGATTTATGAGTTCAGTCAGTTTTTATAATTCCTATGAACTGAGCGTTGTTTAAAGCATAACCTCTTCTGTTTCCACAGTAGTTCCTATCATTTCGTATCCTGCACACGATGCACACAAATAACACTTTTGGAACAACACTCATCACAGATGTGGGCTTTGGATTACGTCTGTGATTGTTTGAGTGCGATGCTGCTCCAGAAATCAGGCAGGATTACGTTTAAGTTCACGGAGCTCCATCTGGATTCGCTTTCTAAATATCCCGCTATGAGTGTGTGGTCCTCAGCAGCCGGAGCTACACATACTGCTCCAAATTAATTTACCATTATTCTATTTTCAGTTTAAATATCATTCAGAGAGGTTTAATTTATGAACGGCGGTCATGAACTGTTTAGCCAAGGTACTGGATCAATGCATTGTGTTTGTTCTGGGGAAGGGCCAGGCCTTAGCGCTGCACTGTAAAGCAGTGTGGGCTACTGCGTGATGTAAGTAGGGGGTTTTAAATTTACATTTATGCATTTAGCAGACGCTTTTATCCAAAGCAACTTACAGTGCATTCAGGTTGTCAGAAAGTGTGTTCCCTGGGAATTGAACCAACAACCTTTGTGCTGCTAACGCAATGCTCTTCCACTGAGCCACCAAGAGTTACCAAGAAATAAAGGACATTTTAGGAAATAAAACACAACAATTTCTTCCAAGCTGTGAAGATTATCTTTAAACAACGATTTCTTGGCAGACTAGCCTTAGGAATGCAAATTTGAGAAGAACATCATGTTGTGACCGTATACATAAATCCTCTAAAAATGCTTTTCTTTGACTTTTCAAGTATGAGATGCGGACAAATGTTAGGAATGAAAGTACTGTTCATTAACATAACTGCGATATTCTTTGAATATATTCCTTCACAAGTAAACAACTGATCAGTTATGAGATCACAGTTTGGTGTCTTTCATGTTTTTCTGCATGATTGATCTGAATTTGACATTTACACAGATTTAACCCTATGAAGCCTGCACTTATGAAATAATAATCAGAAACTGGAACAGTTTATTGAACCTTTTTCGATGAGGAAATGATGATGCTTGTAATATAAATCAATGAACTATTCATAACAGTACAGCAGATAAGATATAAATACCATGTGTGACTATATCTCCATTAACATGTCTTTGTAAGATGAGATTGAAATGATCCAAACATATAATCCAATGCAATCCAATGCTGATTGAGAGATGAAGCAATAAACGCTCCTCAGAAGATGTGAGGTGTTCTAGAGGCTTGGGAAGATCATTTCTCCGCTGAGGAACAGTGAAGGTAAAGCAAACCTTCCTCAACAGATCCTGATGATCAGATTTGAGATGCACTGATTTTTCTAAAAGTGATATGTAAGGTCAATTTAGCTCAAAGGGAATGATTTGCTGATCACTGAGTCGGCCGGCGATTAACTGAACGAGCCGTATAACGTAAATTCTGCACTGGATATTAAAATCCAACATATAGTTAAAACACTATTAAATAGCACAGTAACAAGATCAGCAGTTTAAGACATTAACTTGTAAGCACAAAACACAAGATACTCCTCTTTTCAATATAAATAAGACTGTATTGGATAAATCTAGTCTAATGTAAATCTAATCTAATGATAAATGTCAACTAATCTAATACATAATCACACGGACTCACACATTCATACACGTTACATGAAGAGAGAAAATAATGAGTTTAAGAGAATGAAAATGTGAAATGCCAAGTTTATAGCAATATGTGTTATTGCATAGACCTGAACAACCATCAATCACTTATTTAACCCTCGCATCGAGTTTCTCAATGAGGATACGATTTATATTAAGTGCACCAGTTCAGCATGAATCTGGAGGTACTTGCATTGCTTGTTTATGGGATTCCCTTGTTGAAGTTGTTGCTGACCAAGGTTGCAGATTGGCTGAGGTTCAGTAATCGTTGAAGTGATGTCTTGGGCGTTAGCTGACGAATGGTTTTGGAGTCAGTTGCCGGTTGAAGATTAAAGCAGGTGCAGTCGGAGCCGGAGCTGGACTTTGGGGCAAACTTAACTTAGAACACGAAACTCTCAACGGAAAGAAAAAATCATAATAAAAGGATGTAACGGGAATAAGTTTTCTTCTCATTGTGGTTAGGTAGCAGCTGGTGTGCAGGCCGAAGCATGCTGGAATGGCGCTCAAAGAACACAATAAGCCGACAAAATAAAATCAAAACGAAAGAAGCATGGTTTGATGGACTTCTTAACTGGGCTTTTGGACACATCTCAAAATGGTGTGTTGTCCAATGAGATATCATCTTTGCTTGGGGTGTTGCTCTGTTTATCCTCCCAATACAAAAATCAACGTTATCTGGTCAGTCACATGGTCCCCATCTTTTCTTGCAGAGCATAATTTTGGACATGATTTCTATAATGTGAATATGATGCATTCGACAAAGAATTGTCTGGAAGAGACATTTCAAGCAAGAATTGTCACACTCATACATACCAAAAATGAATATAAACCCTTAATCTATTCAATAGTTATTAAAAAATCATACACAATGAGTGATTAGAACATGATAGTCAAATGTGTGGGTTACATGATATGGAGTTATTCAATGGACTGATATCAGAATTAGCTTTATTGCCAGGCATGTGTACACATTGTAATGCAATTTTATATGAAGCTATTATTTCAGCTCCGGGAATTATATGTTAAAGATTCAATATTGCTTGATTAAAGTAATATTAATATTTAACTTATAATTTATACTTTATTAAGTGGTCGTCCAGCGATCACTAACATCAGTATCTTATTAATCTCGTTTCTCTTGCCTCGTGGCCACGGTAACAATAAAACGAGATTAATAATCTCTCAAATTCGAGCATAGGCAATGTTATCTTTGTGGCAAGAAGGATAAAATACTTGACAATCACATTCCAGAGACAATTCTTTATACAATGAAACAAGGTTTATTTGTTATACTGCTATTCTAACATAAATGGATTAACTAATAACACACAAACATACACACATGGGTTTTGGTGAGTAAACTCAGGAAGTTAAAATAGCCCTCTTAGCTGTTTTAACACTTACACCAACCAGGAAAGATCACGACAAATGCCTATGCTTTGTTACTGCGTTCAGATCAATTTACCAGTTCAGTTAGAAATAGAGACTTTGTTGGTAATACTTGCTTTAGGCTGGTTAACCAGGCTGGATCTCGGTCTCGTTTCCCGCATGAGTTCAACGTGCTGCTTCGGTCCATTGTCTCGGAGACCACGTGATATCTCTGGAAACTGCTGCGTGACGTCACCGGGGAGCCGTGTTGGAATCACGGAGCTGTTTGCTGCTGGTTCCGCGATGTTACGGCTTTGGCACGGTCTTGGACTCTTCAGATGGTTGGTTTCAAGGCGAGAGTCCAGCGGACCGGCTTCCAGGTCGTCCTTGCGCGGAGTTGGAGGGCGAGTTGCGAGAACAGGAAGAGAGAGGGCGAGCGCACACTGGCGCGTTGTTTTAAACAGTCCGATTTGGACCCGCCCACAGGCGGCTGGTCGAATCAGAGTGTACGTATTGGGCGGAGCCCCGCCTGCACACGTCATCTGATATTTCATTCATTCCATGAAAGATATACACAGGTCTTTATATCTGTTGTAAACATACATTATGATGCCAAAGTTTAACGGTCAATTCACACCACTTATGACCTACGATGCCAGCTTCTTTTAGAGACCAAACATCGCATTTGACACACACACACCCATTAATAATAATAATAATTCACACAATAAATAATTCACATTCAAAATAATCACATCAAGCCTATGAAAGGCCGAATACAACATTAATATTCATCTTGTTTCTTGAGTAGATGGTTTTAATAGTCATGAAATAAATGAATGTCCGGACTCCTATGTAGATCGCGTTCCTTTGTCTGTCTGATGAAAAAGCGCGCAATTTTGTGCTGGATGAGGAGGAGGGGCTTTAGATCCAGACTTTAGTTGGTAGGAATTTATGACATAATACCTGAAAGTAACCAAATTCCCCAAAGATGTGCTGTTCTTCCATCACCTTTCTCTACAACATACAAGGGTACACAAAATGTGTTTATAAGTCCTTTTGAGATGATTTTAGATGCATAAAAGACTGTTTCTGTGCCATGCTGTGGACGTGAGAATGTGTTCTGAGGAACACAGGTCAAAAGGGTTTAGAAGGAATCTCAGTCTGCTAGTTGGGGGGGAAGTCAGTCTGAGGAAGCTCATGATTTCTATCATCGATTTACATCTGTGCATTTCTTTGACCATCAATCTTGGTTACTTGTCCCACATTTGACAATCTCCTTCCTGAGTTGGGATTATCAATACGTGTTAATGTTGTAAGCGGTGTTGTGAAAGAGGCTTACTTCAGACTGGCTGGTGCTAGGGATCTGATTCACGAACCTCCTGTTGTCTTGGGTCTCTTTGTGGAATTTCGGCTCCTCATGTTTCAGGGTTCTGACTGAATCTTTAATTGTCTGAATCGCTCTGATATCTTACAACTGATAATCAAGTAAAGCCGAGCTGCTTCCATCCAGTAAGACATTTACTTTATAAAAATGAGTCAAGAAGACATGTGAAGCCCCAGCTGAAGGTGGACATTTGTGCAATTAAATAAAAAAAGATTTCACATGCAAACTCTCAATCAGAGACAGAATTCATGTAATAGATCGTGACAGGATTGCCTGCAAAGTTTGATTATGTTGATCATTTAGAGACCTTAACCCTCTAAGTCGCAAATTGCGACAAGATGTCAGACTTCATGAATCACATTTGTTTTTCCTACCACTAGATGGCAGACATGTAGTACTTCGATTCAAGACCAAACGTGTTCGAGGAAATAGCAGAGCAAGTGAGCTATCATGTCATTGATGCGGAAGCAGTTCAGTTCATAGCCTGTGAGTAAATTGTGAGATTTGTGAAAGAAAATCGCCAAATGACTAATAAAAGTACTGTGAGGATGTGTTGCAAATGTTATTAGCCGATTCTGACTCTGAAGGGGAATATTTGTGGTTTGGAAATGACGATCGGTCGTCTAATGATCACGTTTTTCCCGGTACATCACTGCTGTGCAATGGTGCCGCCGGGCATGGCGAGAGTGTTCACAAAGCACAAACAAGTGATCATTTCAGCCCTTTACCCAACGGGGATGGGGGGGCAGGGGTGGACGTGGTCTTCGTGTCCATAGGAGAGGCTGATGATCGCACCATATTGCATCTTTTTTTCTGATCGTGCGCGCTCAAAGTGCCACCGGCAGACAGTACAGGTGCAGTCAGTTTTGGGTAACATTAGGTCTGTGTGCTGTGCCATGCAATAAGAGCTACCATACTCTCAAGAACTATAAACTGTTACCTAGATACCTGATTGGGCAAATAGCTGTCACAGATCAGCCAGGCTCCACCACCAATCTCTCACAGCGATCACTGTCACCTGAGTTTTAACTCAAACCACCTGCACCTCATCAACACTCAATTAAGCCAGCACTAGTTAAGCACACACCTCACCTCAGTCAGTTGTCCGATCTCGCTCACACCTACTCTACACAGTTACTTACCTCAAGATTACTTACTTCCTGTTCCTTGTTGGTCCTCCGTGTCTCCTACGTCTGCCTGTCTTAGTCAGCAAGAAAACCATCATCAGTATATCCTTTCATTTTCTAAGTACTTCAAGATACTTACTCACCATTCTTCCCTGCTCACCCGACTGCTGAATTCAAATAAACATCACAGTGTTATTTCATATCCTCTGTGTCTTGTCTACTTCCCGTAACAATAGCTGGTCAACTGATCAAAAAATAGGCACATGTATTTTACTATGGCACAGTAATATAGTGATCATTTTGTACTCTCTCCTGTTTTATTGTTGGTTTCCTATTTTCTGATCATTTGTAATGAGGATAAAAAGACAAAAAAAACAAACAAACATGCAAATAAGTTCAAACATCAATTCAATATCTACTATTTCCTAAAAATTATGAAATTCAAGAGGGTCGCCCCATGATGACTTCAGAATATGCAAATTAGATGAGTATATTTACACCCCACATATACTTTTGGTCATGCCCAACATTGTTCTCATTTACAGTAGATATCTATATTTAACCCCTGTCAAGCCACAAGCTTTTGAAATCTTGATGTCAAAATCCAGCATTTTTCCACAAAAACCTGGCACCTAAAGGGTTAAATGCACATATCTGGATGGTTTATTTAAGTACTGACTATGCTTATGTGTTTGTTTATATATGTGTGTTATGGCACTGCTAAGACTGTAATTAAAGTGTCATGTGTGATGTAGGTCAGCTGTATGGAGTGTTATGAGTGTTTTTCTGACCGTATATTCTACAGTCATTTCCAGACATCATTCATCATACAGCCGTGCCTCGAGTGCAGCTTCACACTGACAAATACACATGTCACAGTCCCTACAACGAGTCCTGTCAGACACAACTACTCTCTCTTTCTCTTTTTGCTCTTGTCTTTCACAAGTAAACACAAATTCTGTCCACCACCTTTTGGTTAATTAAACACAGATATAAATCCTGCGTTATTTGTGGTGCATTAGTAAAGATTTGATATGAATGAATGCAAACAATGTCACAGGTTTTCATGACTCAATTATTTTACCTCATTCAAACTTTTATAGTACTTAACACTTTATATTACTAACTAACCAATCGAAGCTATGACCAGATTTACTCCTTACAGGGAAGTAAGCAATGCTTCTGAAAGAATTATCCCAAATTCTCAAAAGAACCAAGTAAGACTTCAATCCATGAGCAGGTCCCAAAGCCAACAGCACTCTTCCCTACATCACATCAGCTCTGTTTCCTGCAGGCGTTACTGTGCAGAAAGAGCACACGAGCACAAATACTGCAAACATGATCAATTGACTCACATTTTCTCATAGCAGCGTGTTTATCAGATATATCTACTTGACTGGTTACTCATAAAGAAATAGTTCACGCAACATGAAAACACCCCCCCCTGATGCTCCTTATTTAATCAGCTGGATCACTGAGATTTACTTGATAATTGGATCCAGTTAATGAATGAATCATTCAAACTAGTTTTATTGACTGAATGTTACGGAAGGACTCAGACACAGAGGGAGATGTTAATAGGTGACGTTTTAATGACAGTATGAAGATGAACGGCAGGAAGCAGGTGAGTAATGGGTATGATGATACTTTCAAGGGTGATGAGCAGATCAGACCGATGGTATCCTTCAGTTCCAGGAGATCGTGGAAGGAGACAAACGCGGGGAATCCTGGACTGGAACAGGAGGATGGATCCGAGAGGAGGAGGACAGAGGATGATGATGATGAGGAAGACGAGGATGAGGATGAGGATGAGGAAGACACACTGGGGATGACACAGAAGGTTAGTATATCTCACAATAATAAACCGAGTCAATAGAGCGGACTGGTGCTAGAGTCCAACAATGACGAGACAAGACTGGACACTGAAGTGAGCTGGTGCTGGTGCTTATGAGTGCTGGGTGCTGAGTGATTAAACGACTTGCAGGTGGTGATGATTAGTACTCAGGTGAATTGGTGAGCTGTGATTGGTTGGGTTGGGGAACCGGCTGTTCTGTGTCACTGAATCATTGATAAAAAAATAATGATTGAGTAGAAGAGTCTTCTGAAGAGTCACATGGCCTCTCTTATAATACTTCAATGCTATTGTATGTCCTTTTAAAGCTTGAAAACCACCATTCATTGAAATTGCATGTAACAAATTATTATTATTATTATTTTGAGGAGGGCTTTTTTGTGTGTATATTTTGTACAATTTATTTTAAATTTGTAAATATATATGTTTAAAAGCATTTGAAAATATACATTTTGCCCTCCATATGTTTCAGTTTGAGAAAATACATATTTAAAATATATATTTGGCTAGAAAAAAAGAACATCATATGGATTTGTGTATTTTCAGCTATAAAGTATAAAGACAGTTTGTCTTAAGTAATTGTTTTGTTTTTGCATATTTTAGTACAGATTCATTTTAGAAGTAGAAGTGATATTTATTATGGAAAAGGGTAGAAAAATGAACAAGGCTTCAGCCTACAACCTTTTCAGGTGATGTGTGATTATAATTATATGAACTTTATCAACATTATGACTATGTGTGAGTGTAGTTATGAAATTGCGTAAATAATAAAATAATAATAAACCTTGTAAAACATAATGAAAAACCTTATGACCTTATGAAAAAAAAATATATTTAATGGTGATGAATGATGTGTGACATAAGAGTGAGTAAATGTGAAATGTATTTTTAGGTAATCTACACACAATACTTCACGACTTCAGAGTCTATGCAAGTGCAACATGGCCGAGTTTCTGCCCCACATATAATTACCTCAGTGAACTTTTGCATTGAGTCAATATGTGAGGCAGCGGTTGAGGGTGTAAAAAGCATTTGTTGGAGGCCTGAAGGCTCACCTTTACCCCAGCAGCAGGCAAGCGCACCGGATTCAGTCTTTCTAAAGCCCAGAGGAGACGACGAGAGGTCAGAAACAAAGAGACTCATGCATAATGCTGGAATTGAAGTATTCTGCATTAGCCAGTCTGTTCAGGAATAGGAGAATCCTGTGTATGGTCCTATTCACACTCGAATTGTTTCTCACGAGGAGGTGATGTATTTTCAGGGTTTACAAAGGCTAGTTGTGACATGGCCATCTGAATCTCAAATATCAGTGTTTGTCTCCCTACCACCCGTGTACAAATTCCCGGCTCAATTATCTACTGGTTTTGACAAACACTGAGGTCGTGTTGTAATTGAATTCCTTTCTGAATCAAAATCTAAGTTTTCAATAGTGTGCAAATCTTTTTGTAAATGCTTTTTGACCACCATCATGCACCAAACGGTATGTGTTGCTTCACTGTGCCATGCATTATTCTAGATATAGAGCCTTATATCACTGAAATCCTGGGAAGATTTGAACATATTACAACAATATGAAATCACCGCTATACAACTGCAAGTGGGAGCTGTACACTTTAACATGTCTGTTATTATGGTATGCAATCACATTTTTAAACATATATTGCAAATAAACTAGTTCTTGCAAAACTATTTATTTTACCAGTTGACCAAGTAAACAGCGCAAATTTTTCCTTATGCAAACATGTTCACATCTTTAGAAATAAAATTCAAACCATTTAAAACATCATTTATGCACTATCCTATTATTAAATAGGATATTTAAATAATAATAAATACATCGGATATTCATTTCCTATTATTCAATTTGTCAGATCACATAACTCACTCCTCCATGTGAATAAATTGTCATTTAAATGCATATTTTTATATGTAATGCACATTTATTTTATCCTCATGAGAAGTAATTACTGTCCGTATAGAGTTTATGACAATAAGCTAGACACATTTCAGCTCTCTGGGTCTTTGCCTTTCTAATATTAAAATCCCCAAGGATTATCATTTCTGTTCAGCCCAAACCAAAAACCCAAACTGTGTTGAATGGGTACCGGATGATATATGATGAGCGCAGAGGAAGAACTAATCACTGGATTAGCCAGAGTCTACTTTCTGTTTGCAATATTTAGGAGCAAGCAGATTAGAAATTAATGAGCACATTTGTGTTTTCTGTCTGTGCAATAAACTGTATTCTTTTTAATCCTGAAAGGATTCGTTCTGAATTAATTCTGATAGTTTTCAAGCATTTCAGCTACTTTCTGTGGAGTTTGCAGCATACATGCTCAGCTGTTGCAACATATTATTAATTATTTAGTTTCTTTACTGGTATCTCTCTCTCTCTCTCTCTCTCTCTCTCTCTCTCTCTCTCTCTCTCTCTTCTCTCTCTCTCTCTCTCTCTCTCTCTCTCTCTCTCTCTTTCTCTCTCTCTCTCTCTCTCTCTCTCTCTCTCTCTCTCTCTCTCTCTCTTCTCTCTCTCTCTCTCTCTCTCTCTCTCTTTCTCTCTCTCTCTCTCCTCTCTCTCTCTCCTCTCTCTCTTCTCTCTCTCTCTCTCTCTCTCCTTCTCTCTCTCTCTCTATGTCTCTCTCTCTATCTCTCTATCTCTCTCTCACTTCCGGTGTGATTGTTGGAGGTGAGCGTGCGGATTGAGTGGTGCGAGCGCGGGTGGTGAGTGTGAGTGAACCCTGTTTTCTCTCTTTTTTCTCGCTTCTGGTTGCTTGGGCGTTTGGTACCTTTCTGAATTTTCGGGCCGCGTGCTGCTGCTCTCTGTGCGGGCAGCATGACGGCCCCACGGTCACAGGGGTTGAGTAATCTCACGCGGCGCCATGGTGTGAAAGTGGCTTCCGCGGTGAGTGTGGAGGACTGTTGCTTAGCTGTAGGTGAAGTCGTGGGGCATGAACATATCATGTCGGCCTCCAGGATGAACAGTGCCACAGTTGTTTTTCTTAGTTCGGTTGAGAAAGCAAACGAGTTAGTTGAGACTGGTATAGTTGTTGATAACCTTTTTACTCCCGTACTCCCGCTTTCTATGCCATCTAAGAAAGTGTTGTTGTCCAATGTCCCGCCTTTCGTAAGTGATGAAACTTTGGTGAGAATTATGTCCCGTTATGGTAAACTCGTGTCACCTATTAAGATGATACCAGTTAGCTGTAAGTCCCCTCTTTTAAAGCATGTGGTTTCGTTTAGGCGCTTTTTTTTCATGATCCTTAAGGAAGATGAAGAACTCGACTTGTCACTGCATCTTAAAGTTGATGATTGTGATTATATTATATATGCCACAACGGAAAAAATGAAATGTTTTAATTGCAGGGAGGTGGGTCATTTAATTCGGACATGCCCTAATAAAGCAAATGAAAACAGGTCAGTGGCCGATGATAATAGGGGTAGCGTTGGTGAGTCGGCTGAGGCTGGACCATCAAACGCTGCTCCGTCTGGGACAGAGTCAGGTCAAACGACAGAGGGGGTTGATGTGAGTCCGTCCACGAGTAAGAGTGTGACAGCTCAGGTAGCTGATCCCGAGACCGTGGTGACAAAAAATAGTTCAGCCAATGCTGATACTTCGATTTCTAAATCCGCTGTACAGACAGACATGCAAAGTGGTGACGGTGCGGTTAATGTTTTGCAGTCCGATTCGCGTCGGGATGGCTTTGAAATGGAGGCAGAACAGAGCCAATTTAAAATTCCAACAAAGAGGAAAATATCTGGTGATTTTCAAGCTACTAAAGCAAAGAAAGCAGATGTGGAGGATGTCTATTGTGACGATGGAATGGAAAGTGGTAGTGAGTCCTCAGATTCTAGCGTTAGTTTGTCTCAGAGTGACTTTTCTACCCGCAGTTATGAAGTTGATGACATTAAACTCTTTCTCAGGGCCACTAAAAACAAAAGAGGGGTGCGTGTGAGGCAGCGGTTGAGGGTGTAAAAAGCATTTGTTGGAGGCCTGAAGGCTCACCTTTACCCCAGCAGCAGGCAAGCGCACCTGATTCAGTCTTTCTAAAGCCCAGAGGAGACGACGAGAGGTCAGAAACAAAGAGACTCATGCATAATGCTGGAATTGAAGTATTCTGCATTAGCCAGTCTGTTCAGGAATAGGAGAATCCTGTGTATGGTCCTATTCACACTCGAATTGTTTCTCACGAGGAGGTGATGTATTTTCAGCATTTACAAAGGCTAGTTGTGACATGGCCATCTGAATCTCAAATGTCAGTGTTTGTCTCACTACCACCCGTGTACAAATTCCCGGCTCAATTATCTACTGGTTTTGACAAACACTGAGGTCGTGTTGTAATTTAATTCCCTTCTGAATCAAAATCTAAGTTTGCAATAGTGTGCAAATCTTTTTGTAAATGCTTTTTGACCACCACCATGCACCAAACGGTATGTGTTGCTTCACTGTGCCATGCATAATTCTAGATATAGAGACTTATATCACTGAAATCCTGGGAAGATTTGAACATATTACAACAATATGAAGTCACCGCTATACAACTGCAAGTGGGAGCTGTACACTTTTAATATGTCTGTTATTATGGTATGCAATCACATTTTTAAACATATATTGCATATAAATTAGGGCGTGCAAAACTATTTATTTTACCAGTTGATCAAGTAGCCAGCGCAAATTTTTCCTTATGCAAACATGTTGCATGTTCACATCTTTAGAAATACAATTCAAACCATTTAAAACATCATTTATGCACTATCCTTGTCATGAATCTGGTTGCCACTCACTTCAACTGCACATCACCCATGGACTACATCGCCCATCATGCACTGCACACACACATTCCCGTCCACCATTACACCAATCACACAGCTGTCACCATTCACTCATCAACCCTGATTGCCTCACCACACCTGCACCTCATTCACTCACTCACATAAAAGCAGCACACAAACACTCACCCAGTGCGAAGTCTTGTTTTCCCCTGGCTAACATTTCCGAGCGGTTTTCCCTTGTGTGTCTACCTGTTTACTACCTGGACCATTGACTCTCTCTCCTGATCGTTTGCTGCCTGCCTTACTGACCCCGCCTGCCTACTGATTATCCTCTCTGTCTGCTGCCTGCCCCGACCCATTGCTCTGCCACTGTTCACGAATCTGTCTTCTCTACGTTGCCCTCGATACCACTGCTTGATATTTGCCTGTCTGACCACCTCTTTGTTTCAATAAAGCTGCAAGTGGATCTAACTACACTGCCTCTTCATTACAGAAGACTTCGCCACCTCAGATCCAGCGGCTTTATTTCGGCTACCCAGCTCAACCATGGACTCCATAGACCAACTCCTACATCTTCGCCAGGGAGGCCTGTCCATTGAGGAGTATGTCCACCAGTTCTGGGAGCTGTCGTATCAGGTACCGTTGTACGACGAATTTTTGTTCAAAGACTTGTTTTATTTCGGGCTCAATGAACACAGCAAATCCCAGTTGGACAAATCTCTGTTTCCTGGTGGGGAGTTTAATGGCAGTTTAAGGGGTCTTAGGGACTATGCTTTGTTGTATGCTGGCTCTTCCTTCACTGTGGGTGTCGCAGAGTCCGCTCCAGAGCCCGCTCCGTCCCAGGAGCTCGCAGAGTCCGCTCCAGAGCCCGCTCCGTCCCAGGAGCTCGCAGAGTCCGCTCCAGAGCCCGCTCCGTCCCAGGAGCTCGCAGAGTCCGCTCCAGAGCCCGCTCCGTCCCAGGAGCTCGCAGAGTCCGCTCCAGAGCCCGCTCCGTCCCAGGAGCTCGCAGAGTCCGCTCCAGAGCCCGCTCCGTCCCAGGAGCTCGCAGAGTCCGCTCCAGAGCCCGCTCCGTCCCAGGAGCTCGCAGAGTCCGCTCCAGAGCCCGCTCCGTCCCAGGAGCTCGCAGAGTCCGCTCCAGAGCCCGCTCCGTCCCAGGAGCTCGCAGAGTCCGCTCCAGAGCCCGCTCCGTCCCAGGAGCTCGCAGAGTCCGCTCCAGAGCCCGCTCCGTCCCAGGAGCTCGCAGAGTCCGCTCCAGAGCCCGCTCCGTCCCAGGAGCTCGCAGAGTCCGCTCCAGAGCCCGCTCCGTCCCAGGAGCTCGCAGAGTCCAGCTCTCCTTCGTCTCCGCTGGTCCCGCCCAGCTCTCCTTCGTCTCCGCTGGTCCCGCCCAGCTCTCCTTCGTCTCCGCTGGTCCCGCCCAGCTCTCCTTCGTCTCCGCTGGTCCCGCCCAGCTCTCCTTCGTCTCCGCTGGTCCCGCCCAGCTCTCCTTCGTCTCCGCTGGTCCCGTCCAGTTCACCGACGCCTCCGCTGGTCCCGTCCAGTTCACCGACGCCTCCGCTGGTCCCGTCCAGTTCACCGACGCCTCCGCTGGTCCCGTCCAGTTCACCGACGCCTCCGCTGGTCCCGTCCAGTTCACCTACGCCTCCGCTGGTCCCGTCCAGCTCACCTACGCCTCCGCTGGTTCCGTCCAGCTCACCTACGCCTCCAAGATTCAGCGCTTCCAGAGTGCCCCCTCGAGGTAGTGGAGGTCACCAAGAACTTTCATGGAGGGAGCTCCCCTCCATTGCTCACGGAGACCCCAGACCCGCCATGGCCCATGAGGTCCCGTGATCCATCATGGCTGCCCGAGGCCCCGGATCTACCATGGCCGCTTAAACTCCCTGCCTCGGTTCCTGAAACCAAATGTGCCCTCTCTGCCTCTTGTGTCCCCGTTTCCTCTAGGTCCCAGTCTCGGCCAGTTATCTCTGCTCTGCCCTGGTGGGTGTCTGTCTCGTCTGCTCTGCCCTGGTGGGCGTCTGTCTCGTCTGCTCCGCCCTGGTGGGCGTCTGTCTCGTCTGCTCCGCCCTGGTGGGCGTCTGTCTCGTCTGCTCCGCCCTGGTGGGCGCCTGACCTGCCAGAGTCACCCCACGTCTCCGCCGACCTGCCAGAGTCACCCCACGTCTCCGCCGACCTGCCAGAGTCACCCCACGTCTCCGCCGACCTGCCAGAGTCACCCCACGTCTCCGCCGACCTGCCAGAGTCACCCCACGTCTCCGCCGACCTGCCAGAGTCACCTCACGTCTCCGCCGACCTGCCAGAGTCACCTCACGTCTCCGCCGACCTGCCAGAGTCACCTCACGTCTCCGCCGACCTGCCAGAGTCACGTCACGTCTCCGCCGACCTGCCAGAGTCACCTCACGTCTCCGCCGACCTGCCAGAGTCACCTCACGTCTCCGCCGACCTGCCAGAGTCACCTCACGTCTCCGCCGACCTGCCAGAGTCACCTCACGTCTCCGCCGACCTGCCAGAGTCACCTCACGTCTCCGCCGACCTGCCAGAGTCACCTCACGTCTCCGCCGACCTGCCAGAGTCACCTCACGTCTCCGCCGACCTGCCAGAGTCACCTCACGTCTCTGCTGTCTCTTCCGCCCGCCCTGGTGGGCTCCTGTCTCATTGGCCCCACATGGACCTGGCCCTCCGTTCCCTCCACCTCTGCTCCACCGCCCTCCTGGATTGTGCCGGGTGTGTGTGAAGCGTCTGGAAGCCGCTCTTTGGGGGGGGGGCTCTGTCATGAATCTGGTTGCCTCTCACTTTAACTGCACATCACCCATGGACTACATCGCCCATCATGCACTGCACACACACATTCCCGTCCACCATTACACCAATCACACAGCTGTCACCATTCACTCATCAACCCTGATTGCCTCACCACACCTGCACCTCATTCACTCACTCACATAAAAGCAGCACACAAACACTCACCCAGTGCGAAGTCTTGTTTTCCCCTGGTTAACATTTCCGAGCGTTTTTCCCTTGTGTGTCTACCTGTTTACTACCTGGACCGTTGACTCTCTCTCCTGATCGTTTGCTGCCTGCCTTACTGACCCCGCCTGCCTACTGATTATCCTCTGTCTGCTGCCTGCCCCGACCCATTGCTCTGCCACTGTTCACGAATCTGTCTTCTCTACGTTGCCCTCGATACCACTGCTTGATATTTGCCTGTCTGACCACCTCTTTGTTTCAATAAAGCTGCAAGTGGATCTAACTACACTGCCTCTTCATTACAATCCTATTATTAAATTATTTATTTAATTAATTATTAATTATTAAATACATCGGATATACATTTCCTATTATTACATTTGTCAGATCACATAACTCACTCCTCCATGTGAATAAATTGTCATTTAAATGCATATTTTTTTATATAATGCACATTTATTTTATCCTCATGAGAAGCAATTACTGTTCGTATAGAGTTTATGACAATAAGCTAGACACATTTCAGCTCTCTGGGTCTTTGCCTTTCTAATATTAAAATCCCCAAGGATTATCATTTCTGTTCAGCCAAAACCAAAAACCAAAACTGTGTTGAATGGGTACCGGATGATATATGATGAGTGCAGAGGAAGAACTAATCACTGGATTAGCCAGAGTCTACTTTCTGTTTACAATATTTAGGAGCAAGCGGATTAGAAATTAATGAGCACATTTGTGTTTTCTGTCTGTGCAATAAACTGTATTTTGTTTAATCCTGAAAGGATTCGTTCTGAATTAATTCTGATAGTTTTCAAGCATTTCAGCTACTTTCTGTGGAGTTTGCAGCATACATGCTCAGCTGTTGCAACATATTATTAATTATTTAGTTTCTTTACTGGTCTCTCTCTCTCTTTCTTTTTTTCTCTCTCTCTCTCTCTCCCTCTCCCTCTCCCTCTCTCTCTCTCTCTCTCTCTCTCTCTCTCTGTCTCTGTCTCTCTCTCTCTCTGTCTCTCTCTCTCACTCCTTCTCTCTCTCTCATTCCTTCTCTCTCTCTCTCCCTCTCTCTCTCTCTCTCTCTCCCTCTCTCTGTCTCTCTCTCTCTCTCTCTCTCTCTCTCTCTCTCTCTCTCTCCCTCTCTGTCTCTCTCTCTCTCTCTCTCTCTCTCTCTCTCTCTCTCTCTCTCTCTCTCTCTGTCTCTCTCTCTCTCTCTCTCTCTCTCTCTCTCTCTCTGTCATATATATATATATGCATTAAGACAGCTGACCAGCAAAACCATGGAAAATACAAACAAATAAATCAAAATAAACATGCAGCCGGAATTAATGTACTCAATGTATTGTACTCAACTGTGTACATTTAAGAAAACCTTTGTAACATGTATTTCATTTACAGTATAATTTATATATGTCGTCTATAGAGAGTGAGTGTTATTAAATTGATATACGATTAGAAAGCATCATCAACCGGATGCTTAAATGGCATATTTAAATCTTTGAGACGCCAAACAACACATTAAACTGGGTCTGGTTTGAAATGTTTCTGCTTCTGATAAACTTTTTGCTTCACTAAGCTGATTGTTGTGCAAAGAGAGAACCCTTTTAAAGACACTCTGAGGGAAGCTTAACTTCTGAACTGCATTAGTGTGCACAGACCAGATTTTAAAACTCCTTTTTATGTCCATTGTGGAAAGCAAAAGCGAAATAAAGGCCTTCTTGACTTTTCTATTAGTAGATGTGCATGCTTTGAATCATCAATGTTGTAACCGCTTTAAAGAAATAGCTCACCCACAAATGAACATTTACTGAAAGTGTCCTCACCTCAGGCCATCCAGCATGTAGATGAGCTTTTTTTCTTCATCATATCTGGATAAATGTGTCTCTGCATCAGTGTCTCAGCAATAGATGCTCTGCAGTGAATGGGTGCCGTCAGAATGAGAGTCTGATAAAAACATCACAATAATCCACACCACTCCAGTCCATCAGTTAACAACTGGAGAAGACAAAAGCTGCATCATTAAGATGTTTGTAACTAAAATCATAAATCCATAATAACGCTTCTCCCAGTGAAAAAGTGTTCTGGTGTGAATCAGGAGATAAATCAAGCAGTGTTTACAAGCCTAAATGGCTCTAAACAAGTATGTGACTGGGTTTTGATGCGAGAGACAACAGGAGATGCACTTTTTGACTGGAGAAAGCGTTATTATGGAGTATGGACTCATATGGCTTGAATCAATGGTTAAACTCCTTAATGCTGGGGTTGTTTCAGCTTTTGTCTTCTCCAGATGTTAACTGATGGACTGGAGTGCGATTATTGTGATGTTTTTATCAGACTCTCATTCTGACGGCACCCATTCACTGCAGAGCATCCATTGCTGAGACACATTTCTACAAACCTGATTACTCATCCTAATCTCGGATGGCCCGAGGGCGAGTAAACTTTCAGCAAATGTAAATGTTTGGGAGAAGTCTTCCTTGAATTAGAACATCTCTCTTTCTTTCTACATGACACATGTTAGATATGTTTTCTACATACCTAGATATCGTCTGATCCTTTGCACAATAGAGTTTTGTTCTTATTCCAGCGCTCGCCTTTTCATGTTCAACACTGAACAAGATGACTTAGCATTCACCGTTGAGTGCATGGGAAAGTTTAATCTCCCTTAATTTGGTGACAGAAGTCGAAATTAAATTGCAGTTGTTAAATTCTGATGAGTAATGGAGCAAGTAATGAAATGACTCTGGAAAACAATTCACACTCACTTAATATGCGGCTTCCTCTGGTAAAGATTATTAATATGTTGCTCTCCTGTGGGTGACATCTGAGGCACACTTGAATGGGTGCCGTAATGGTGCATAGTTCAAGTACAGTGCACCGCGCTGAAATAAAGCCCTGGAGAAATGCACACACATACAAGGTCTCTGTGTCTCTGAGAGCGCTCAATAGTTTGTGAATCGATTCAAAGCAGATGGCTTGGAGGACAAAGATATGAGTGAAGATATATAGTGATTTTACCGAGTGTTTCAATCTCAAATACAGTGAGTGATGTGTAGAAACAGTGATAATACACTCCAAACCAGATGCACACTGCATTGATCATACTTATGCAAAAGTATAATTAATACACTGCAAAAAATCCTTGTTTTTATTATTATTTTTAATGTCCGTTTCACTTCCTTTTATGTAAAGCACTTTGAATTACCACTGAAACGTGCTGTATTAATAAACTTGCCTTGACTTACTTTTGCCTATAGCTATGCTGAATAATAAAATAATAAAATAAAATAAAATAAAATAAAATAAAATAAAATAAAATAAAATAAAATAAAATAAAATAAAATAAAACAAAATAAAATAAAATAAAATAGAACAAAATTACAATACAATACAATGCAATGCAATGCAATGCAATGCAATACAATACAATACAATACAATACAATACAATACACTGCAATGCAATGCAATGCAATACAATACAATACAATACAATACAATACAATACAATACAATACAATACAATACAATACAATACAATACAATACAATACACTGCAATGCAATGCAATGCAATACAATACAATACAATACAATACAATACAATACAATACACTGCAATGCAGTGCAGTACAGAACAGAACAGTACAGTACAGTACAGAACAGAACAGAACAGAACAGAACAGTAAAGTAAAATAAATAAAATACAATACAATACAATACAATACAATGCAATGCAATACAATACAATACAATACAATACAATACAATACAATACACTGCAATGCAGTGCAGTACAGTACAGAACAGTAAAGTAAAGTAAAATAAATAAAATACAATACAATGCAATGCAATGCAATGCAATGCAATGCAATGCAATGCAATGCAATGCAATGCAATACAATACAATACAATACAATACACTGCAGTGCAGTGCAGTACAGAACAGAACAGTACAGTAAAATAAATAAAATAAATTACAATACAATACAATACAATTACAATGATATATGTTAAATTCACAGTAAAAAAAAATCAAATGTAGCTGTGGTTTCCAGAAACGTTTTAAAATTGACATTTAAAGTGTGGTTGATTTTAAAATTACATTTATTTTACTAACATAAATTATTTTAATAAACCAAATAAAACCATTTTTATTCTTCAAATAATATTATAATTTAATATAATATAATATACACATCTGAATTATTAATATCAAATGTATAATATAATAAAATAAATGTAAATAATATAAAAACTAAATTATTAATATAAAACGTATATTATATTATATGGTAAAGATACATTTACATGATGAATTTCATCATGAGTAGTTTTCTAGAAGCTGAGGTGAAAACTAATGTACAGAAAGTTGTGTCACACACATATAACCTACAAAACACATATGACACTAAAATAATACAATAAACATTCATTGTTATTCATTAGTATTATAACATATTTTTCTTTGGTTAACAAAACAACTACATTTAACAACATTTTACTGTAAAAAAACTGACATTACGTCTATCAGTGTAAAGGAACTCACCATTAATCAACAGTTGTTTACAGTCTTTTAATTATTAATGTTTGCTGAACTATGATTGACCATGATGTTGTCTCACAGTAAAGCAGTCATGTTGTAATATCCTGAGGCGTATCTCAGGTGGAAAAGCTCTACTGCACATTCAATACAAACTCAGATATTGTTCAAATGCATGTCCAAATTGCCCAGGTGTAGCGTTTCAAGCCACGTCTGAGGACGAGAGACGTCCGAGCGAATGTCAAAGGGATATTTAGATGGACAGGACACTGAAGAGGAGCAGTGTGCTGGAAAAGACCATTACCCAGACCTTCCTCTGCAGCTTCTGCGGGAGAAACGTCCACAGCTTATTTAACAGTTCAATCAAGGCCCAACTTAGAGCTTAATGGAGCCGAAACACCAAAAGCCAACAGTTATTATGAGTTGCATTACCTGTCTGACCTTTCGGCTGTACATCATAACAGAGACCGCTGGTGTCTCTCCACGGCATTATACAGTCTGGACCGTAGCAGTCTGTTATTATCATCATTATAATTATTGATTTGATTCAAAATTACATGTTCGTCTGATGATTCTGTTAATGAGTGGTGTTTGATAAGCAACCATCACACTAGCTATCGCTCATACTTTAGTCATATTTCATTCACAAATCAATATTTATAAGTGTTACATCTTGTCTCGTAACTCGTCCCGCACTCTTTATGTTAAAGATGTGAATGAAACCTCAAATCATGCAGCTTGTTGAGTAGATTATTACTTTACTAACTCATCAGACCTAAATAAAGAAGACATTTGTGGAGAGCTGCATTGGGTTTGTAGAAGTGTAGTTTGGTTTGTGCTTTGGTGGAGCAGAAGTTCATGTTGACTCAAATTAAATGCTTCAATTATTCAATATTATTTTGTAGTTGTTAATGCTGTGCTTGTTTCATGGTCTGTTCTTTATCCTGACGAGAAAATTAGGATAATCGGCTGAATTTTTGATTCATAAGCATTTGATGGTAACAGAAAGCATATTCATCTTAAATGTATAAATAAATAAATAAATACATAATACATATATACATAAATGAAAATCACTGTTCTTAAATAGCTGTACATATAATAAGCCAGACTCTAGCGTCATCAATTGATATGCTTGTGCATGCATACATTACACACACACACACACGCACACACACACACACACACATAACAGACATCAATCACAGCACAACAACACACAGCACACATTCACAACATACATCACATTCACACAACACAGATATACACAGACACAGCATCATCACACATACATACACATGACACATACACAACACACACACACACACACACACACGCACACACACACACACACACTACATACATACACAGACACACACACACACAACACACATACGACACACACACACACACACACACACACACACACACACACACACACACTCTCTCACACACACACACGCACACACACACACACACACACACACACACACACACACACACACACACACATACATAACAACACACACACACACACACACACACACACACACACACACACGCACACACGCACACACACACACACACACACACGCACACACACACACACACACATACATACATACACAGACACACACACACACACACACACACACACACACACACACACACACACACACACACACACACATATTTATATTTCAACATATATGCACTACATTTACTCCCACATGTGCAATATATGTACACAAAAAAGTGTATGAATATCTTCAGCTTCGTGTAAACCCATGCATTATGAAAGACAAATTAATTAATTGAGTTGAAAACAATATTAGCACTAATTCCCCACATATGGAAATGTATCATTTTATAAATCACTTTACAGTTTACAATATATCATCATATTTTATATTTTTTGTTAACAACTGACATTAAAATGACTATATATCTGGTTCATTTCAGGAGTCACACTTTTCTTGCAGAACATTTAATTTGATAACTGGAACTGGAAACTCATTTTCTCTAATGTTCTCTGATTTGTAAGTAAACTTCTCACAATATATAACATATTCTATCTCTCCTTCATCCATATGTTATTTTCAAGATTTCCTACAACAAAATTAATTCCATAAAACCCCAGCAGGGACGACTTCAATAATACAAAGGCCTATAGAAGTTAAATAGATCATACTGTGTAAGTCTAATTACTAAGTACAGCCGTAGATTGATGTGTTTGATGTGTTCTGCATGTTTGCGTCGTGGTGCCGAGCACCTTATTCTCTGGGAAACAGTGATTGCACGCTCATGTATTCGAGTGGGGAATAATGACGACACGTGTCAATAACGAAGACTAATTCAGGAGGGAGGACAAAAGAAACAACGGGATCACCGGGCCTGTTTTCCTGTGGTATATATAGGAAAATGTGCATGGAGAGCGGATCGGCACAGCAATGCTGATGAATAACAGTCATTGTGCAGTTTTTATGAGGTCAAGCTCGCCGGGAACATTAAACCTCACCGCGTCCCTATATGACGCTCAATGGCAAGCCATCGCAAAGTAATATCCAATAGAGGCCTAAATTCACTTATGAGTTTCCACTGAAACAACCTTTCATTCCCGAGGACTTCAATAAGTGTCTGAGAGCTTGACATGTCCTCCACAGTGCCCACTTTGTGCACGCAATATATTGAATTTTATACTGTATAAATTATTTAGATTGCTTGAGAATTTTATTAATTCACATGACTTGGGCCTTTAATGCTTGAACCTTTCAGATGCAACCCGTGAGTCCTTGAACTTTCCTCTTAAGACAGTTTTAGTCTTGTTATAAAATGAATGGTGTTTGGCTGAGGACTGATGTGTTTGTCTGAGCACCAATTTGATTTGTTGTGCCTTTCAAATTGTTTAAAGGTGTGACTCCTGTTTTGATTTCCATCTGGCTTTTTCATACAAGCGATATGGATTTTTAAGCAGTTTATTATGAAAGTTATGCATTATATTTAAGAGACACACACTGGAACCTCTTCAAAAAAAGACCAGCCTTGTAAAAATTGCTTGTAAATCTCTCAGTATTATATATTTGTCTTCAGCTTGTATTATTTTAATTAGCACATGTTTTGTATTTATTTTTAGAACTGATAGATCTGAGAGAAAAAAAACAACAGCATTATTTATAGATCATTTTGGCAACACTGACTCAATAAGCATAAACTCGGATCACTGTATTTCCATATAACTTATGCACAAAATTAGAGGTCACATAAAACGTTTGCAAATAACTGGACCCTTTACATTTCATGCCTTCAAAAGAACAAATTAGTCACTTTCTGGAAACTGTTGGATAGTATTAATAATACAAATGAAAGTTTCTGCAACCAGGGAAGCTTGTGGCTCTTTTTTTTTAAATAATAAATGACATGCGCCGGATGAAACACATTAACAAACGCCGTCGATGTTATTTTATGTTTGGATGCATGATGTTTGGCAATGCAAGTGCATGAGAGAGTTCTGGGAGGTGATTCTACTGAATCATGTTGATGATGGACTTTGGTTCAGTCATTTCAAAATGACTAAAATAGCACCTGAGATGGTGTGCAATGAGATCAATGCACTAGTTAGTTCAGTTATCCAATCACATGATATGTTAGGGCAAAGCCACCTGACTTTTCTGATGCGCGTATAGAGGAATGTATGTTTCCATCACAGTTAATGCATGCTTTCTTATCAGATTGAAAACATCCAAATCAATTGGTCACATGTATTTTTTTTAATTAACGTTTTAGAATGTATGTGCATCTTGGTGTTTACATCCAGCTTTATTTTTATGCAATATCCCAACATTTGCATAAAAATAGCAGGTGTGTCAGGGTTCTGTCACTTCGGTCTGGTGTCATTCATGGGTTTTGTGACAGAGCCCTGACACTCCCATCGTGGCCTGTTTTTGTGTGAGTGTGCTCACGTGCGCTCTCTCGTCTGCGTGCCTTGTTTCGTGTTGTAGCATGGCGTTCGGATCCCGGCACTCTTGTCTTGAGTTTCGGTTCGTGTCGGGGTTTGGACACTCGTGCTCCATGTTCTGTCTTCTTGTGTGAGTGTGCGGTCTCGAGTTCGATCGGCCGTGCGCTCTACTGTCCATGTGTCTTTTGGTGTTGCACGCAGTTTATCGGCTGTGTGCATTCATGTTATGTCTTGTGCTGTGTGGCACGCAGCTTGTGTATTTCATTGGCTGTGTGCTTTCATGTTGTCATGTCTTGAGTGAACACGTGGCTTATGGGTATTCTCATTAGCTGTGTGTTCGTGTCCTGTTTTGCACATGGCTGGATATTTGTTTTGCTGGCTATGTGCTTTTGTATTAGTTTTCTCTGTGCCATGTGCTCTCATGTCAATTTGTCTTGACCCCACCCATCTTGTTTCCTGATTATTGGTTAATTTGCTCCACCTGTCTTCCCTCGTTACCCTCCTCATTTGCTCTCTTTATAATCTCCATGTGTTTGAAGTCCTGTGCCAGTTCGTCATTGTATCTACCCTGGTTGTGCCTTGCCCTGCCAAGCCTTGTTGCCAGCTGATCTGTTTTTCCCTATGGGGTAGTTTTTGTTTATTTTAATTTTATTATAAATAAAAGCCCATCTCCTGCACCATTAAGTCCTCGCCTCGTCCCTTCCACAACCTTGATAACGTGAGGCATTAAACCAATCAGTTCCAAAACGAAATGCAAAAGCCAGTCAGGACATTATAAGTGTTACAGAAGTTCCCAAAAGTACTAAATAATTTTTAGGAGGGAAAGTTTTTAAATCACTGTGTGAGCAAAGTTTTTGAGAAAAAGAAAATCCTCTTCTAGTCAAAGTGTCAAACACAATATGAGGTTTAAATGTCAGTATGCAAATTTCAATGCTAATATTATATTATGTCTTATTATTTTATTGTACTCTTTTCTTAGAGAAGGTGTATTAAAGGGATTGTTCACCTGAAAATTAAAATTCTGTCATTGACTGACTTTCTCCTGCGGAAGACAATGGAAGATTTCTTCTATTATATTATAAAATGTATAGATCTTCTGGTTCCCACTGACTTCCATTGTTTGTTCTCAGAATATCTTCTTTTTTAAAGTAAGTCATACAGGTTTGGAGTGACACGAGGGTCAGTACATAATTATTTCTGGTTGACCGATCCCTTTTTTAAGTTTATATTTTGATCAAGGTCAAAGTCCAGGTGTTTCCGTGTCCAGGTGCCCAGTCTGTTTATTCCCATATTCCACAGCCTTTGCATTTGGTCAGAAAGAAGTGAAACACCACGGGTTTCTGGGTTAACATGAATACTTGTGATTTGGAACTTGGAAATAATGTTAAATTATATATGCACGACGGGTCCTTTCTGAATCTTATCTGGTATTTGCAGTAAACAATTAATAACAATCGCTCCGGCATGCATCTTTAATGAGACATACAGTGCATTTTAAACTCTATGCTTTCGACTGACAGACACTAATATTATTCTACAGTCCCCAGATAAACCTCCACTGGTTTTCACCTCCTTCGGCCTAGAGAGACGTCACCTCCTTCACTGTATGTCTTAATTCATGTTCTTTGACCTGCGAGAAGAAAGGGGCATGGAGACATGTACACAATTACTTTTACAGCTAATGTGCTCAATCAAACATCCACTAAAGCCCATTTGGGATGTGCCGTCCTTGGCCTTTATTGTGCCACAGATGGAGGTCAGAGAAAATACATTTACTGAATATCTTGGCATGGTGCCAGAGATCAAATGGGGAATTTTGGTGCACTATGGGACCAGGGAGTTTATTTAAAGATAATATTAAACTGTACAGCTACGACCAGTGAATTACAATAACAAATAATGCAATATGCTAAAAGTGCGATTCATAAACTTGAAAGGTGCCACTAGGGATTTGTATTTTTTTGGTTTGTATTTAAATTGCTTTGCAAAAACAGCAACATAATACACTGGCAGATATTGAGTCTGGGAGACTTTATAGAGGAACGCTTCATAAGTACTGCATACATATGCTTATTCCTACACATGCATCTTCTTATAACACAACACATTAGTGAATCCCTCAGATTTAAGGTATTCGTCTGAAAGCAGAGGAACTATTAAGGGAATGTCTCTTTGTTATTGTTTAAAGGCATTTTTATCTCATTAGTGCTAACAGCGTTTCATTTACTGCGGCTGTGAATTGCATCTTTCACTAAATAAAAGCAATAGCCACTTCTAAACTGTAATGAGAGGCAAATGTGAGGATCGGCTGCATGAATCAGTCATAATATTGCTGGAACATGTTTATAAGCTGTGATTTGATTTATTATTTATTTACACAAATAGCATGCAGTAATCGTTAATTACCTGCTGAAGCAGTCGAAACCAGCCTTCGGTTGTTAGCTGGCTTCAGCTGGTCTGGCACTTTTGTTGTTTGTTGGTTTGTTTTGAACATTTATCAGTGACTTTGTGTACTTGCACAGATGCTGATATGAACTGAATTAGATCCAATTAGATAAATGTGTTTGAGTATTCATTACAATCCAATGGAAATATCCCTTTACATGTGCGTTATATGCATTCTAAACATAGACAGACAGACGGATGGATGGACGGATGGATGGATAGATAGATAGATGGATGGATAGATAGATAGATAGATAGATAGATAGATAGATAGATAGATAGATAGATAGATAGATAGATAGATAGATAGATAGATAGATAGATAGATAGATAAAATTGACACTGTTTTATATGAGCCTCACCAAATGGGGTGAATTATATCAGTGACCAACCAAAAAATATAGACAAATAAAACACTCATCATGACATCACAGTGTGTAATTGCAGTGTTTGCCTTATAACATGAAATACAGGAAATATTTATTCTCACACTGTCAAGCAAACAAACAATCACGCAAACAAAACAAGTAAAGAAATATAGTCTACCTTGAGCGTGTCTCCAGGGTACTTTTAAGGCTCATTCTATTCTCAATGGTCAATATTATTACTTTAAAGGTTGTTACTAGTGCTTTAAGGGTATGTAACTCCCTCCTCCCGGGTCCACACCATCCTAACTCGTTCTTGCTCAGAGCGGGTCTCGAACCCGGGATTCCGGCGCGGGAGGCGGGCACTCTAACAAGGAACGCCAAAGGCTACAGCCTCTAGCGTCAGTTGCTAGAGCGCCTCTTTTTGAGGTCAGGGGAGTGAGGTTTACATTGACACCACGGGCATACACATCCGTTACATTCACCCCCCTGAACCTCACTCCCGTCCGGGTCACGGCACCAATGTAACAACCCTTCCCGGGTTCGCATAGTCCAAACTCGTATCTAGTGCCGAGCGGGTCGCGAACCTGGGATTCCCACGCACGAGGCGGGCGCTCTAACAAGTAACGCCAAAGGCTACAGCCGCTAGCGTCAGTTGCTAGAGCGCCTCTTTTTGAGGTCAGGGGAGTGAGGTTTACATTGACACCACGGGCATACACATCCGTTACATTCACCCCCCTGAACCTCACTCCCGTCCGGGTCACGGCACCAATGTAACAACCCTTCCCAGGTCCGCATAGTCCAAACTCGTATCTAGTGCCGAGCGGGTCGCGAACCTGGGATTCCCACGCACGAGGTGGGCGCTCTAACAAGTAACGCCAAAGGCTACAGCCTCTAGCGTCAGTTGCTAGAGCGCCTCTTTTTGAGGTCAGGGGAGTGAGGTTTACATTGACACCACGGGCATACACATCCGTTACATTCACCCCCCTGAACCTCACTCCCGTCCGGGTCACGGCACCAATGTAACAACCCCTCCCGGGTCCGCATAGTCCAAACTCGTATCTAGTGCCGAGCGGGTCGCGAACCTGGGATTCCCACGCACGAGGCGGGCGCTCTAACAAGTAATGCCAAAGGCTACAGCCGCTAGCGTCAGTTGCTAGAGCGCCTCTTTTTGAGGTCAGGGGAGTGAGGTTTACATTGACACCACGGGCATACACATCCGTTACAGGTACATAGTCGCACGTTAACATAGTAAAATACTAAACAATTAATTTGAAAAATAGTGTCGTACGATTATTGTAACGGGGACGACAAGACGAGAGGCATGCGGATCCATCTGCAGGCTTTTATTAGAAGACATGGTCAAAACACATGCAGGGTCGAGCAAATGGCAAACAGGTACACAGAGGGCAAGACAGAAGAGTGCTCAGGTAAACGGGCGTGGTCTATGATTGGCAAAGTATATCCAGAGGGCAAGGCAGAGAGATAATCCAGGTAACAAGCAGAAGGTCAGGAACCAGACAACATAGAATGACTAAACAGAAACTATAACAAAATACGGAAAGGCTTGGTATGTGGCTAACATCTGAAGGACGCTAAACGCTCAAACAATACTCGGCAATGACAGAGAGGAAGTCCATGGCTTAAGTAAGCTGTGTGATCAGTGCAATCAGCTGTGTGTGTTCAGAGTAATCAGCAGTGAGTTCAGTGCAATCACCTGTTTGTCGTCAGTGCAATGGGTGATGGGAATTGTAGTCTGAGGTGGAGTGCAACAGTGAGTGTAGTGCAAGAGTCCATGTGGTGAGCGGGTGACCTCTGGTGGTGAGTGGGCGTAAGATCATGAACCGGATCGTGACGATTATTGTGTACAATGTGCTTTATGTTATAATGACATTTGTTCCTTCCGTTGAATTTCTGGGTCACTATAGATTTATAGTTATCAGAGTTTGTAATGAAATTCAGATTGAACTGTAACAGTGAACAGGGTGGAAATGTACCAGCATGCTAGTGACTGACATTTGTTTACAGTGAATAACTCGGGATTAGAATAAATTCATACGGAAGATGGAATATGATTGTGTAAGTACCTGAATTCAAAGCTTTATATGCCAATCATTTTTGTATGTGACATTAAGATCCATGCAATCTGCACGATTCGTATCATGCTCAATCAGATCAATTCTTATCATCTCAGGCTAATTGGAAAAACGTGCCTGTTGTGACATTTCTGCAAAGTCTGCAAAAAAGTTTTATCCTTGCAGCTAAAAGGTTGTGTCACATACACTAAACCTAACCAGCAGTGTTAAGAAAAGCAAACGTGAGATAAGAACACGTGCTGAAGCAGTCGTGCCATTTAGCTTATTTCTACACGTCTTTGAGCTCTTCATGGAGTGCTGTGATTCACAGGTCATACATGTACAGCTGGTTATATGATGTATACGCCATAATGTATAATCATACAATATACGATACAATGTTTTGAGGTCATATCACAGTATCGTTATACACTAGCATGTTAACGGATATTATTAGAGTTTATATAGCTATTGATTTGAAGACAAATGTGCAATCTCCCATACATCTTCTATGGAGATACTCATTTTTACCTGCTGTTATTGGCCTAAATGAAGGGATGATAGTAATGTTTTTGTATATAGCCCATGATGAGGACTTTGTTCCTCATTTGATGAGACAACAAACGGCGTTCCGACGCAGCGCTGCGACCCGCAGAACTGAGAGCCGCAGCTGGGATGCACACAATTACTCCTTCCACTGCAATCACACGCAATTATCTTTTCAATTTTGTGTTTTGTGTTGTCGGTGTGCTTGGTTTTATTTTTTTTTTTCCTTCAAGGGCTTCTGAATTGTCCTCACAGTTCTTTATTCGCTGTATAGACACTGTCCGGGATGCCGTGTAATAAAGTCGTTTCTCTGCATTTTAGGCAGCTGAACTTATGAATACTCAAAATGAAGGCCTTTAACTCACACCTCTATATTTGGGCTCGATCGCGAGCTGTCGGGACTGTAACGTCTTGATAATCTGACTCACAGATATGTTGTGAAATGACGTTATTTAGACATCAGTATATTAAACCGATCTCTGAGCAGCTGGAGGAAACACCAGGTTATAATACTAGGATGTTCCTCATGAAATAAACACAGAAATACGAAAACACGTTTGACCTTTTCTTATATCCTGCTGCATATTTAGATAATGAATTTAACAGCATCAGTCTTAACAGCCCTGGCGCGTTGGTAAATTACCGTGGATTATGTTTGCCTTTTGGATGAGTCTGTTGGCTAAAGTGTTAACAAATGCCACATTAAATGTCATCGTCTACAGTGCATCCTACGGAGAGCGTAATATTTGTTTTTGCTTGGTTCTCCATCATGAGTAATTCAATTTGGAAATCAAAGCCAAAAGGAAAGGTGGTGTTTTCATGCTTGTCATAACTGAATTATTACAGGAAGGAAATGTTAACAGGGTGGCCATTTTATATCAGCAAGAAACAGCTTGTTTATACACAGCAGAGCAATCTTTATTCTCTTATACAAACACGTAGTTTTAATGTCAATGGTTTGATTCATTGTTGGATTCACATTTCTGACACTTTCAGGCTGTTAACATTTCATGTGTGAATATAAAACTGATTCCTCTTGCTTTGTGTATTTGATTTTGATGCAGCTTTGATTCTTCATATACAGTCATATGATAAACTTTACTGTCCCCAGGATAATTGACAATCCCCTCATGTCTTGTTTTCTGTTTCGCACAAGAGATGATATGCTCATGTTTTCTGCGATTGTGATTTTTTGGTAATGTTATAAAATACCGTTCCACCATCACTGAATGCTACACAGGAGCACATGAGTAATGCAGTATTAACACTGTAGTAACTACCATTAACTAACACGAATTCATGATTTAGAAAGTAACAGTGCTTAGAAAAAAATGTGCTGTTTTGTCACTATTTGTTTTCATGCCTCCTGGAAAACTAGAATAACTGCTGTTTACAGGTTCATAATTAATATGCATAATATAATTCATTCTAAAGTGAAGGTCATGGTAAACATTAGTAATGATTTAAGTATTACCAAATCCATTGGAAAGAATGGTAATTCTTTACTTAAAGCCTTTATGTATAATACATTACAACGAGTTATTAAACGGTATAATGCATTATAATTATTCATAATGTACATTATAATGCATTATATTGTGTCATAAATAATTATTAATTTAAAATGCATAATGTGACAATGTATTATAATGCATCAACTGTGGTTACAATTATTCATTAGAGTGTACAATGCATTATAAGGTGCATCACAAGGCATAATTAATGCATTAAAACTATTCTTATAATGCATTATACATAAAGGCTTCAAGTAAAGTTTTACCGTAATGATATTTGTTTCTGAGTTAATGGTGATTACTGGAGTGTTAGTAGTGTGTTACTCAGTTGCAGTTTTAACATAAATGCATTACAATATTGCGTTACTTCCTAATGCTTAGTTACTTTTTCTGGAAAGTAATGTTACGTTACTCTTAAATGACTTTTGTCTCATCTGGGCTGGGCTTGATGTTTTTTGTTTTTACACAATAACAACAAACAATAATGCTATGTTTTTATAAAGTGAATTGTGTTCATCAGTATGGTTGAATTGGATCAGCAGCAAGGACACTGGTACATACAATGGGATTCAATACATAAAGGATATTTGTGTTAACATATTTAATTATTGCAGGTTTATATATTCTGAGTTTGCATTTCACTGTTTGTATTCGTATTGAGGAATACTGAATCTGTTTTTGTGCGTGTGAGATGAATTAATAGAGCTGATTTAATGATAATGATAAATGATTTCTCTCAACATGAGGACAGGAGAGCTGTCAGTCAATACACGGGAACACAAAGCAACTGGAGATACTTATCAGGAAAAGTAATGCAGATTTTTTATTTCATTTATTAAAAGGTAATGCATTACTTTACTAGTTACTTGGAAAAAGTGAAATATCTAATTACATTTACTACATGTATTACATTGCACATTCACATGTATTAATTTAGCAGATGCTTTAATTGTAACAGAATGACTAACTAAAAGAAACACAGAGGTAAAGTGTATTTGAAAACCGTGTTCACTTCAGTATTCAACCTGATAACCTACGGGTGCTGCAGTGCTTAATAAACACTCCACAATAGGCAGGAAAACAGTCATTTACAGTCTAATCAAAACATCTTCTACACCAAATTACAGCTGTTCCAGACAATTACTTCATTGTTTGGCCTGCTTTTAAAGCTCCAAGTTGCTGAATGAACTAATAACACAAGCAGGAAGAAATGTATATTCTTCAAGTAATGAGCACGAGTCAAATTATCAGCAGATGGTTGATTTAACTCTGTAACACAGTATTCTGTGATTTTCATCAAAATAGCTAAGGCGAAGCTACACGTTTTCAAGCAGTGCCCTAAAGCGATGCACGCTCGTTATCATTTCTCGCCTTTCTTTAATACATTTTCAGCTGATGTTTATTGATGCAGGAAACTTTGTTGACCTGCCACGAGCCTCAATTAGCAATCTTTGTTCTTTGTTATGTGCCTTTGAAATGCAAATGAGCAGGCCACAAGGTAAACATACTTGACTTTCACGAGGTAATGTAGAATAGCTGGCTGTTACATGACCCATCTAGACACAGCTGATTCTTGTACAAGTCCTGGTTAATATTTGCATGACCAACATTTGCAAAACAAGAGTTCCATTCAAGTATAATCACTTTAAAACTGCTTTGTTTTCCACTCTGTGTGAAATTACATTTGCATCTATTCATTTAGCAGATGCTTTTATCCAAAGCGACTTACACATGAGGAACATCAGAAGCAGTTTATCATAAGTGTTTGCAGTGCATAAAACCAAGTTATGACAATGCATTAATTGTGCAAATGACATTTAATCTGTCAATTCTCAATATTCATTGAACCTCGTCATCTTTAATGGTGCAACATGTTTATATTTCAGAAGCTGTCAATATTACATGCATCAAATTTGTGTATTACAGCTAAATTTGCAAAACATGCAAATACATAAAATATAGAATTATTATGCAGACTCATATCTGACTGATTAAGGAGTCCCATATCATGCTGCCTTCTTATTTCTATGTTTAGGTTTTGATGATACATTATTTTATAATAGAGTGATTCAGCAACAACATTTTCCAGCTGATTTCACAGAAGGGAAAGTCTGACTTTCATCAGGTGAAGTGTCCTGTTATTCAGGACTCAGGAGGATTACTATAGAGATCTCTTGATGAAGCGTGTGCCGTAGTGAGTGTTCATAAGCCATCTTCTAGGTGTTCCTTTGTTGTTTTGAAATAATTATCATCGTTAGCATTAAATCCCCAGAATAGTGGAGATGAGACCGGCGTAATTGCCCTGCTCTGATCTCTCTCTGCAAGCGGCCTCATGGGGACCTGCAGCACGCCGCAGTGCACTTGACTTTATAAAGCAGACTGTTGATGCTTAAATGTTATGTGTGGATTTTATTTAGGATCTTTGCATTTGTTTTTTTACAAATGAGAGACTTTACATGTCTAACAGTTTAGCTGAAGAAGACAGAAGGACAAGTTCCTCGCATCTGCTTTGTGCATGAACGATGACACAAGTTTGTGAGCCTAGCTACATTTTCTGTTTACATTTATGCATTTAACAGATGCTTTTATCTAATAGAGGAGCATAAGCAATTTGTCACAGAGCTGACAATGTTTGCAGTACACAATGTCATGTTTATGTAATGCTAGATTAGGAGACAAGCTAAAGCAGAGGATAAATGCAAAGAAGAGGATTTTGTTTGGCAAGTGCATGGGTTTAGGGTTATGGAAAAGGATAAGCACTGTCAGAGGATGTGTCTTTCGTTGCGTTGTGATGTCCTCGGCAGTTCAGGTGGATGCACCAGAGAGGAACAGAGAGAGTGAAAGTTCTGGAAAACAGCTTTGTGAAGGCAATCATTCAATCATTTCTCCTTTATTTTACAACTGCTTTGCATGTGTGTTGTATGCAACTGAATAAAGAATAAAACAGGTAACTGTGACGTTTATCTAACAGTTCTGACTTTTTTTTCCTCACATTTCAGATTTTTTTCTCAGAATTGTGTGATTGAAAATATGAAATTATGAGGAATAAAAACACAATCCTGACAAACATGCGAGTTGTAGACTGGTTAGATATAATTTGGATATAAACAAGCAACTGTAAGAAAATAGTCAGTCTTTTGTTCCTCAGAAATGGACTCTATAACTTGCAATTGCGAGTTTATTTCTAATAATTCTGAGAAACAGAAGACAGAATTGCGAATAAACTTGAAACTTGCAAAACGTTCATATCCCACAATTTTGACTTCAGAACTTGCAGTTATGAATTTATATATTACAATTCTTAAAATACTTTTTATATTACAATTCTGACTTTATAACTCGTAATTGTGAATTTATATAAAAAAGTCAGAATTGTGGGATAAAAAACATTTACCTTTTTAAAAACTGTTTTATTCAGTGGCAGAAATGGGCTGCCATACCTTTATGATTGTGATTTCAACGTGCAAACACATCAATAAGCCTGCACCACAGAAACTGCTTTCTTTTGCATTGGAGAGGTGCTTTAAATCCTACCAGAGATTCATTGCCTTATAACCCGGTACACTGCGGGGGCTGCCGGGCTCACCGGTGCCCATTCATAACCTATTTATGGAGTGATAAATGCCAATATGGAGCATTTCAGCGAAAGGGCAGCGTAAGACAGCAGAGTGATGACACTGAGTGAGACATTTAGATACAAAATGTGACGTTGCACAGGCGAAAGCCGGAAACTCTCACCGTGTATGATGCAGTTTAGAGACGTGTGCTTAAAAGCTCCTCTCATTCAGAAACTTCAATAGAGCTGAAATGGACAATCTTATGAAAGGGTTGTTGAATATAATCAATAATGTTTCTTTGTATAAATGGTGCACACTTTTCTGATGAATGCGTTCATGTTGCACTGCTGGTTTTGTCCTTTTGAAAAGTTCATGAATGACTGTGACCAATGTAGGTTATAACAATGGCAAAATTACACTGAAAACAAGTTATTTTCAGAAATTGCAAGTCAATTTTCAATAAAATAAATGGTGAGTCACATGTTAAATTAAAGGTGAATTGTTGAAATACAAAGACTGCAATTTATTAATGTATTTATTTTGTAAAATGTACTCCAATAGTGTTTTGTTTACAACCTGAA
>CM049824.1:34104595-34114595 GCA_027422435.1 Schizopygopsis pylzovi | reverse complement strand
TGTCACATTATGTCAGTCTTTACTCTCAGCAGGTTTCTCTCACAGTCTAAAATGCCTTTGTCTAAAAAATTAGATGGTGCACAATTTGAGCGTAATTCTCAGACGTTTCTGTGTCACGACGTGGAGTCGAGAATTAAAGGACTTACACGGCGTGCTGTTCCTGTTGTCTCCAGCTGCGATAAAAGCAACTGCTTCTGTCAGAATAGATTTGTGCTGAGCTTGACTAGGTGTAAGACATGCACATCTTCTCTAACTTAACAGCAGCCTGATGATATATTGAAAGCATTAGTGTAGAACATGTGTGAGGATGTGCATCGACCGAACACAGATTGTACAGTCTTCATGCTTTCATTGGTGGACAGTGTGTGGGATCAACGTTTTGTTTGACGCGTTTGTTTATCCCAGCGTACAGCTGGATGGATAACCTTGGAGTGAACGACTGCAAGTCGAGTTTAGTCAGCAGAACAAGAAAAAGCGCTGAACTGCAAACAATATGAAAGACAAGGATGATGCAAGGTATCAAAGGATAATAATTGGTTACACAGCAAATATGGCTTCCAGTACACCAGGTGACCACCAGATCTGTCAAGTGAGTTAATTTGACAAATAGAGAAAAAGAAAAACAGAAATCACAGTTAGTTACAAGCTAGCCTATGTTTTAGTAAACTATGGGCCAGTTTTACTAAACAGGGCAAATAAGTGCAAGAGTGCAAATCCAAAACAGTGCCGATGGGCGTGAACATTTCTGCACTTGATTTACTAACAACATATGTTATGCCTCTGAAAGGGAACTCCTACAAAGGCATATTCAATAAGGTCTGGCACAAAAAAATAACCATGTCCACGCCTTTTCAGCGCTACAGCGCTAAATACAACCTCACGTTGTGTCATTTACATTTACACACTGACACCAAATTTCATCCATCATCAAAAATTCGGATTGGGTTCGATTTTATACGTTTTTGTATCCGTGGCGTGCATTTTGATGGAAAGGAGGAATAAGAAAAAACTGAAAAACGCATGCAAAAATGTCAGTCTCTGTGTGCAATGACCTTAATTCTTCACTGCGCGTGTGTCTTTAGTAAATCCTGACAGTGCTATTTGAATGTCAAAAGACGGTTTGTGCTGGGGCAAGCTGTTGGTAAATCTGGCCCTACAACACTTGCTGGTGTTTTCTTTATGGTCAATTTCTTTCTTTATTTAGATTTTAATTTAATATAAATTAATCTTCCAGTGCTGCTTAAACAGGATCCAGTTTATACAGATTTTGTTTTACTCTACTGAAAATAACACAGTAAAATGTATTGTTTTATTAGAATTTTCATATTATGTTTATTTTAATTCCATCAAAGTGTCATTAAGCGTGTGTTTATTTTGTTTTTTAAATTGCTTAAAAAATAATAGCTCAAATAATAATAACTGTAATAAGCAGTCAAATGTTTTTCCACATTCTGAGAAAATGTTAGTTTTGCAAATACAGGAGGACCTGTAATTATTGGTGCTGTTCTTCAGACTCATGTGTCCTTGCTTCACATCTGTTCATTAGGTCTTGAATAAAGTATTGATTGCTTAGGCATTGAAAATCTCACCACTGTGATAGTTTAGGCGATGACACACATAATAACCTTGTCAGTCCTAAACAGTATTCACATATATATCAGTTACACATTAAAAGGAATGATTAACCGAAAAATGAACATTTGATGAAAATGTACTCACTCTCAGGCCATTAAAAAATTAAATGACTTTGTTTCTTCATCAGATTTGGAGAAATGTCTCAGCAAAGGATGCTCTGCAGTGAATGGGTGCCGTCAGAATGATAGTCTGATAAAAACATCACAATAATCCACACCACTCCAGTCCATCAGTTAACATCTGGAGAAGACAAAAGCTGAGACAAATCCATCATTAAGACATTTTTAACTAAAATACCAGTCCATAATTACTCTTCCTCCGGTGAAAAAAGTGGTCTGGTCTGAATCAGGAGAGAAATCTGCACAGATCAAACATCATTTATAATCACAATAGCTCTAAACAATTATTGTGATGTTCTTATCAGCTCTTTGAACTCTCATTCTGATGGCACCCATTCACTGCAGAGGATCCATGAAGGAGGCCTGATAATAAGCGCATTTTCAGCAAATATTCATTTTTGGCTGAACTATTCTTAAGTGTTTTGGAAGTCTACATGTCTTACCGATCTCTAAACTCTGGGAACTAATGTCAAGAACAAAGCGTGCTGTTGTTACCCTCTATTGGGAGGGTTGTAATGCTAAAAAAAACATGAGATTAGTATTATTTATGTATTTATGTATGCATGCCAAAATTACTTTTTATGAAGTCTTGTTTCTTAAAAAAAAACTAGTTTTCTTTTTTATTATTCTATCTACTTGTTTATTTAAAAAAAGCTACCTTGCTACGTGTACTGCGTTAGGCTAACCGAGACGTATCCTAGCACTTGCATGTTGTTGTTCTTTTGTTGGTTTTGATTGCTTCTATTGTCCTCATTTGTAAGTCGCTTTGGATAAAAGCGTCTGCTAAATGACTAACATGTAAATGTAAATCTAAAATTAAGTATTTTTTTTTTTTTTTTTTTTTTATTTTACAATTTACACTGTACAAAAAAAAACCTTGAACAAACTTAAATGTTTAGTGCAACTAGTTTCACCTGTTTTTTAGTTTTCTCAACTTTTTTTGTATAAACTCAAAACAGCAAGTTGAGAAAACTCAAATATCTGCTGAAGCTGGTTGCCTTAAACTTTTAAGTTTGCTCAACATTAATGTTTTTAATGTATTGCTTTTTTACAGGTTACACTGTTTTGCATGTCCACTCTTGGAAAGTAGAAATTCACATCCAAACTTACAACTTCTATATTTGCTCATTTCTTCAACATACAATGTCACAATACGTTTCAGTATCTCGGGCTCTTTTGAGGGACAAAATCAACATTCTTTAAGCTAATTTGCTCCCGTCTCCAGAGGCATTCATTGGGATGTAATTAGACGTTTAGTTGCTCCAGACTATTTTTTCCATCCCAGAAAAAACAGTCTTCAATCTGGCGACACAAATGTCAGGAGCTGATCTTTTTAGTGCTCAACTCCTGAATCCAGTCCAAAGATCTAACATTTACTGGAGTTCACGTTCAGAAGCCATCAACATGTGTTCATACTCGTGAATCAGTGTGATTTGGAAGCACCTGGGGAAATCATTGAACAGCCTCATCCCAGAGACTTCAGGTGCTGTAAACACAGCCGGTCCCGTTGAGTTAGAGCCTCCTCGTCCTCAGAGAGCGACCCTCACTCCTTTCTGCAGTATTTTAATGATTGCAGTGGGCTTATCACGTCCATGTTTGCAATAACTACCGTAGCCACCATAAAATCCACAATAATGGCCTTTATTCAGTTGAATAGTCAGCATTGAATATGGTGCTCAGACGCTTAGTTAAACATTTCCTGCCATACTCTCTCATTCATCCTGCTTTAAACCTCATTCAGCATCAGAGAGAGAGAGATCTCCACAAATCAGTGCTCTTCTCCTGTCAGAGACGCCTGTGAAGAGAGAGAAAGAGCACTTTCTTGACAGCTGTGCAAATCTGAAAGCTTTCTCCTATCCTGAAGGCCCATATTTTATGCATCGTAAAAGCGCGTTACAGTGTTGATTTACCGATGACTGAAAATCAAAACCACACTGGCGATATATGAGTTTGTTTTAATCATTTTGCTGCTTTAAACGGAGTCGTGTTCTGCAGGGCTGTAGTTTGTAGCATTTAATGTTCTGTCAAAATACCCCTTGTGGAAAATAAGGGCGGTTAATTGTATTGAATGTGCACTTGAGTATACTTTAAATCATAACAGTATATATAAAAAAATATACATGCAGATAATACATGTATTAACCTTCTGGTGCCGTTCATTCATTTGTGACCGAAAAGTGTTATGTTTTGTTTATTTTAGAATGGGACAAAACTTGGTAAAGGTTTTCCATTTGCTATGTGAACACACAAAAAAATTATAGACATAATTAAAAAAGTTAAATGGTCCTGAAAAAAAAGTACTCCTCATGGTCAAAAATGACCACATTGGAAACGAGGATGCAAATATTGTGCAAACAGTGAAAACAATTAAACTCTTTGAGATATCAACCTTAAATGTGCAATAAAACTGTCAGGGATCCATTACAATCACCAGCACCTGTCACCGGCAATCAAGACACCATTCAGAAGCACACTCCATCCAGTCACTCACTGTCCGGTCCACCGTTCACTACCCCGAACTGACACCAGACCCAGTGTGCACTCCCAGTGTGCACTCCTTCGATCCTCCTGCGACTCTCCGTCAGAGAAAGCCCTGTTCCTGGTTCTCGCTCTCTTCGATCCACCTGCGACTCTCTGTCAGAGAAAGCCCTGTTCCTGGTTCTCGCTCTCTTCGATCCTCCTGCGACTCTCCGTCAGAGAAAGCCCTGTTCCTGGTTCTCGCTCTCTTCGATCCTCCTGCGACTCTCTGTCAGAGAAAGCCCTGTTCCTGGTTCTCGCTCTCTTCGATCCTCCTGCGACTCTCCGTCAGAGAAAGCCCTGTTCCTGGTTCTCGCTCTCTTCGATCCACCTGCGACTCTCCATCAGAGAAAGCCCTGTTCCTGGTTCTCGCTCTCTTCGATCCTCGTGCGACTCTCCGTCAGAGAATGCCCTGTTCCTGGTTCTCGCTCTCTTCGATCCACCTGCGACTCTCCATCAGAGAAAGCCCTGTTCCTGGTTCTCGCTCTCTTCGATCCTCGTGCGACTCTCCGTCAGAGAAAGCCCTGTTCCTGGTTCTTGATCTCCTTCGATCCTCGTGCGACTCTCCGTCAGAGAAAGCCCTGTTCCTGGTTCTCGCTCTCTTCGATCCTCCTGTGACTCTCCATCAGAGAAAGCCCTGTTCCTGGTTCTCGCTCTCTTCGATCCTCCTGCGACTCTCCGTCAGAGAAAGCCCTGTTCCTGGTTCTCGCTCTCCTTCGATCCTCCTGTGACTCTTCATCAGAGAAAGCCCTGTTCCTGGTTCTCGCTCTCCTTCGATCCTCCTGTGACTCTCCGTCAGAGAAAGCCCTGTTCCTGGTTCTCGCTCTCCTTCGATCCTCCTGCGACTCTCCGTCAGAGAAAGCCCTGTTCCTGGTTCTCGCTCTCTTCGATCCTCCTGTGACTCTCAGTCAGAGAAAGCCCTGTTCCTGGTTCTCGCTCTCTTCGATCCTCCTGTGACTCTCTGTCAGAGAAAGCCCTGTTCCTGGTTATCGCTCTCTTCGATCCTCCTGCGACTCTCCATCAGAGAAAGCCCTGTTACTGGTTCTCGCTCTCTTCGATCCACCTGCGACTCTCCGTCAGAGAAAGCCCTGTTCCTGGTTCTCGCTCTCTTCGATCCTCCTGTGACTCTCCGTCAGAGAAAGCCCTGTCCCCGGTTCTTGCTCTCCTTCGATCCTCCTGCGACTCTCCGTCAGAGAAAGCCCTGTTCCTGGTTCTCGCTCTCTTCGATCCTCCTGTGACTCTCTGTCAGAGAAAGCCCTGTTCCTGGTTCTCGCTCTCTTCGATCCTCCTGCGACTCTCCATCAGAGAAAGCCATGTCCCCGGTTCTCGCTCTCCTTCGATCCTCCTGCGACTCTCCGTCAGAGAAAGCCCTGTTCCTGGTTCTCGCTCTCTTCGATCCACCTGCGACTCTCCATCAGAGAAAGCCATGTCCCCGGTTCTCGCTCTCCTTCGATCCTCCTGCGACTCTCCTGTCAGAGAAAGCCCTGTTCCTGGTTCTCGCTCTCTTTGATCCTTCTGTGACTCTCCATCAGAGAAAGCCCTGTCCCCGGTTCTCGCTCTCCTTCGATCCTCCTGCGACTCTCCGTCAGAGAAAGCCCTGTTCCTGGTTCTCGCTCTCTTTGATCCTTCTGTGACTCTCCATCAGAGAAAGCCCTGTTCCTGGTTCTCGCTCTCTTCGATCCTCCTGTGACTCTGCGTCAGAGAAAGCCCTGTCCCCGGTTCTCACTCTCCTTCGATCCTCCTGCGACTCTCCATCAGAGAAAGCCCTGTCCCCGGTTCTCGCTCTCTTCGATCTTCCTGCGACTCTCTGTCAGAGAATGCCCTGTTCCTGGTTCTCGCTCTCTTCGATCCTCCTGCGACTCTCCGTCAGAGAAAGCCCTGTCCCCGGTTCTCGCTCTCTTCGATCCTCCTGCAACTCTCCGTCAGAGAAAGCCCTGTTCCTGGTTCTCGCTCTCTTCGATCCTCCTGTGACTCTCCGTCAGAGAAATCCCTGTCCCCGGTTCTCGCTCTCTTCGATCCTCCTGCAACTCTCTGTCAGAGAAAGCCCTGTTCCTGGTTCTCACTCTCTTCGATCCTCCTGCGACTCTTCGTCAGAGAAAGCCCTGTTCCCGGTTCTCGCTCTCCTTCGATCCTGCACATGACATTCTCATCAGTCGACAGCTAAGACCCATTTAACTGTTCCTATCACCAAGATATTTACCTGCCATTCTCTCCTCACAATCTGCATTCAACCTGTCAACAAACCATCTTATTTCACACACCTCCTTTTCCGACTCTATTTGTGACAACGACATGCTTAGATTAATGCCTTTATTTTTTCACGTTTTGGAATAACATATAATATATATTTCATATACAATCTAGAAGATTGCATTTTTGTGCATGTTTAAAAATACACTTACACCTCTATAACTTTTTTTGTTGATTTTTTTTTTACTTTCATTGTAGCAATAACCCAAAAAGTCTTCTTTTAAAAAGAGACCAAACTTAAGTGCTCCAGGATTTATGATAGGGTAAGTTGGATAGTTAATTTTGCTCAAAACAAGTGGTAAGCAGGTGATAAATGCATAACTATTCCATAAATCTAATTTGGGAGCATAAAATCTGCTAATAAAATCAGCTAATAATACAAAATATATTAAAAAAAATATATATATATATTTTCAATCTAAAATATTGTACATTGATTGAATTGAAACAACAACAATATTAAGTAATTTTGACCGCCATGCAAGCAGCACCAGAGGGTTCAATAAAAGGCCAATTAAGTGAACTTAAAAGTGCACTTTCATGAATGTTTCTTGACACACTCAGGTACACTTGATAACTTCACAATTTAATTAGTGTGTTATTCAACATTACCTTTAAAGTCAATGCACTTTAAATGATCTAAATTACAGCTTGATTCATTACAAATGTGTAATTACAAATATATGCACGTACATGACAAATGTCAAAGTACATTAACATTTATTTGAAGGTGTCCCTGTTGCATGTTATACGTACTTACTATTTGAATAACTAATTATACATAACTGCATGCGATTAACTTGTAACTAACTATATAGTAAGTACATGTAGTTAATTAATACTCAGTACTTAAATGTATAATTACACTGTTACAATGACACCTTAAAATAAAGTGTAACTTTAAGATGAATATAAATGTTTATCAATAAATTCATCAATACTCTTTAACCAAATTTCAAGGACGAAAAATGTAATTTTTAAATCACATTGAATGATACACTGAAGTCCTAATTAAGTTTGTCAAAAAAGCTAATTACATTTACTATAAATGTAAACTGGACACCATGCAAAGCACATCCACGACATTGCATATGTATAATCTGTTGCACCTTCACATATTACTATGTATAGATGTGTACATAATGCAGACGTGTACATACAGTGTAGAATGCGTATCGATAACTAAGTATGTCTTTATAGTACACTGTGTGTACTGAGTATATGTATGTGTACTGAGTATGTGTCTGGAGCACGCTCATAAGAATTTCACTCACCAAGGCACTTGTGCTGTGGTGATGTCACAATAAAAGTGATTTGATTAGATTTGATTATAGTACATTTAAATTTATTTATATGTAACTTGCAAGTTGTCCAAAAACATTACTTAAGTATATTCTTTTACAGTATATTTTGTCAGTAATAAGCACTCTTTAAAAAAAAAAAAGTAATTATTTAGGTAATTAAAATGTGTAATCATGTGAGGCTGTCCTTGGCTTACATCAGCGTCAAACAGTTCAGCCTGTTTTCAATACTCATCCAATTTTAATTAGTCTCTCTCTCTCTCTCTCTCTCTCTCTTTCTATCTCTCTCTCTCTCTCTCTCTCCTCTCTCTCTCTCTCTCTCTCTCTCTCTCTCTCTCTCTCTTTCTCTCTCTCTCTCTCTTTCTCTCTCTCTCTCTCTCTCTCTCTCTCTCTCTTTCTATCTCTCTCTCTCTTTCTATCTCTCTCTCTCAATTCAATTCAATTCAATTCAATTCAATTCAATTCAGAAAGCTTTATTGGCATGACAAAAACATACATTTTGTATTGCCAAAGCATTAAAACAACATAGAAAATGATTTACAATATCTGAACATTTAGTAAAGCCTAGAGAAAATAATAGTAACAATGAAACTAAATAAAAAGGCAATATTATATAAACACATGGCTAGATATAGCAAAAGATACATAAAAATAATCGAATTAGTAAAATAACATTAATAAAATAAAGAATTATAATAATAAATATAAGATTCTAATACAGAAAACATGTAACAACTGAACTTAGAGATGTGAACATTATATACATTATCTAGATATGTGTAGGTCTAATGTGTGTGTGTTTGGGCTATGAGTGTGTGTGTGTGTGTGTGTGTGTGTGTGTGTGTGTGTGTGTTTCTCTCTGGCTGTCCCTCAGGAGATGACACGATGATACGAATCTTGCAGCTATATAACAACATTTGGCTTCTTCACCAAGAATGAAGCTGAGTTTTTCGGTTGGGCTACAAATGTTAAATTGGGGAAATATATGATTAATGTTGGGGTAGTATTGGTCTCTGATATCTGTATATTTTGGGCACTCTGTGAGGAAGTGCAGCTCCGTCTCCGTCACTCCCAGCATGCAGTGCGAGCAGAGTCTGTCCTCACGAGAGAGCCAGGTCTGTCTGCGCCGGCCCGTCTCTATGGCCAGACTGTGTTCACTGAGTGTGTGTGTGTGTGTGTGTGTGTGTGTGTGTGTGTCTGCGCCGGCCCGTCTCTACGGCCAGACTGTGTTCACTGAGTCTGTACATCGTCAATGTTTTCCTGAGTTTCACATCACTCATGGCGCTCAGGTAGCTTGCGGTGGTGTATTCTCGATTTAGGGCCGAATAACATTCCAGTTTGTGCTGGTTTTTAATGCTGTTTGTCCAATGGGTGATGTACTTGTGTTTTTCAGTAATTATAATGTGTGTGGGCCGAATGTGTTTGAGTGTGTGTGTCCTGAAGCTGGCTGATCTCGGTCAGTCTCAGCACCAGCTGGCACAGGGGACTCTTACTTACGCTCAGCTCTTGGTGTTTGAGGGCTTTGTAATGGTATGTGTTGGGGTCGCTTGTTTTGAGGTGTTTCCAGAATTTGATGGCTCTTTTTTGGATGTTTAGAAGGAGAGGGTATTGGCCTAATTCTGCCCTGCATCTGTTGTTTGGAGTTTTTCTTTGGACTTTGAGTATTCTTTTACAGAAATCTAAATGTAGAGTGTTTTTCCCAATTTAAGAAGTCAAATTTTATAGAAGGACCCCACACTTCACTGCCATATAATGCAATTGGTTCAATTACTGCTTTGAAAATTTTGAGCCAGATTTGGATTGTGATGTCAATTTGAAAGGATCTTTTTATGGCATAGAAAGCCCTTTGAGCTTTCTCTTTGAGTTCATTCACAGCCAAAGTAAAGCTACCGGTCGGAGTTATCTTCAGGCCGAGGTAAGTGTATGTTTTTGTGGTCTCGATGGTTCTGTGTGCTAGTGTGAATGTGTGTGTTGGTCCCTGAGATCTGGAGCGTTTCTGGAACATCATGACTCTAGTTTTTTGGAGGTTGACCGTCAGGGCCCAGGACTGACAGAAATCCTCCAGCAGATTCAGGCTGTCCTGAAGCCCCTCTTCAGTGAGCGACAGGAGGACCAGGTCATCTGCGTAGAGAAGACACTTTATCTCTGTGTCGTGTAGAGTGAGACCTTGAATGGGGG
>CM049824.1:34084595-34099595 GCA_027422435.1 Schizopygopsis pylzovi | reverse complement strand
TTGGAGTTGTCAAATAAAGACTATCTGTTTTCACTCGCAATTGGATCTCGAGCTTTCTGTACCGTGACAGAACGATCTGACCAAGATGGATCCAGCGAGTGCGTCAGAATTAAGAGACTTTTTATCTCGCAGTAACTCACACATGGATCACCAGGATGAACAGAGGGCAGCCTCTAATCGCGCTATCCAAGCCCTGGTCTCTCAGGTTTCGGAGCTGACCACCCAGTTACAGCGTCTCCAGGCCGAGCCTGAACAGCGACCCACTGCGTCTAATTCACCTGCGCCCACTATCCCAGATCAGGCGGGCCGTTTCATCGAACCCCGCCTTCCACCTCCAGCCTTTTATTCTGGTGAGCCCCAGCAATGCCGCTCCTTTCTTGCCAAATGTTCATTCTACATCTCCCTCCAACCATCGTCGTTTCCTACCGAGGAATCGAAGATAGCATTCGTCATCACACTACTCTCTGGACGGGCAGCTCTCTGGGGAACTACCGTTTGGGAGCAGAAACTTCCCTGCTGCACTTCGTTTCAGTCATTTTCGGAGGAGATCAGAAAGGTGTTTGATCGGGCGGCTTCGGGCAGAGAGGCGGCTCGTTTTCTGGCGGAGTTACGGCAGGGAGATCGGAGCGTCACTGATTTCTCCATTGAATTCCGCACTTTGGCGGCAGAGTGCCGGTGGAATTCCGAAGCGCAGTGGGATATGTTTTTTCATGGACTTGCTGATTATGTCAAGGACGAGATCTACGCACTGGAGTTACCCACGTCGCTGGATGGTTTGGTCAGTCTGGCTATTCGGGTGGATGCCAGATTACAGCAGAGAGATCAGCGAGCACGCCGAGCTTCGGCGGTCAATAGGCTGGACCACCTGCCTATCCCCTACCGCGACGCAGACATCGGTTTCGCCGAACCAGAACCCATGCAGATGGGCAGATCCCGTCTTTCCCTGGAGGAGAAGCGGAGGCGGCGTAACGAGGGTCTTTGCCTGTATTGCGGAGCTGCTGGGCACATCGCAGCACAGTGTCAAAAGTGCCGTAAAAGCCAGAGCCCGTCAGTAGGTAAGGGGTTACTGACGGGTGGGATCACATTGGCTAAATCCTCTCTTGCAGCTGCACTTCTCACTGTCAAGTTGCAGTGGTCCTCAGTCACCTATGACTGTCAGGCTTTAATTGACTCTGGTGCCGAGGGCAATTTTTTAGACTCTGATCTCGCTTACAGACTTAGACTTCCGGTGATTGCCCTCTCACAGCCCATTGCTGTTCATGCTCTCAATGGCCTGTCTCTTCCTTCCATCACTCACTCTACGGGTCCACTTAGACTCGTCACTTCTGGGAATCACATTGAGACTATTCAGTTTCTTTTAACTGACACTCCCGTTACTCCAGTAGTCCTTGGGCACCCCTGGCTTGTGCTTCATAACCCTCACTTTAATTGGAGTCAGAGTTCCATTCTCTCTTGGAGTGAGGGTTGTCATGCTGCTTGTCTGTTGTCTGCTTGTCCTTCTGTGTCTTGTTCTGTGTTTCAGGATGAGCATATGGATCTGTCAAACGTGCCCAGCGAGTACCGCGACCTGAAGGGAGTGTTCAGTAAGTCTCGGGCTGCTTCTCTACCTCCGCATCGTCCCTATGACTGTGCTATAGATTTATTACCAGGTACGTCTCCGCCCAAGGGCAAACTTTATTCGCTTTCCGCCCCGGAGAGGGAGGCCATGGAGAAATATTTTTCTGATTCTCTAGCAGCCAAGATCATTCGCCCTTCTTCTTCGCCTGCGGGAGCGGGGTTTTTTTTCGTGAAAAAGAAGGATGGGTCTCTTCGTACCTGTATCGACTATCGAGGGCTGAATAACATCACGGTGAAGAATACATATCCTTTGCCGTTGATGTCTTCTGCCTTTGAGCGTCTGCAGGGGGCGTTCTTTTTCACGAAATTAGACCTTCGCAACGCGTATCATTTGGTTCGCATAAGGGAGGGGGATGAATGGAAGACTGCTTTTAATACCCCCAGGGGGCACTTTGAATATCGCGTTCTTCCTTTTGGGCTTTCCAACGCTCCCGCAGTCTCCCAGGCACTCGTCAATGACGTGTTGAGAGATATGCTAAATCAGTTCATTTATGTCTACCTGGATGACATACTGATATTTTCTCACTTTCTCCAGGAACATGTTCAGCACGTCAGGCGAGTGCTTCAGAGGCTGTTAGAGAATGGGCTTTATATCAAGGCGGAGAAATGCGTTTTCCATGCACAGTCTGTCCCCTTTTTGGGTTACATTGTGTCAGTCGAGGGGATGCGCATGGATCCGGACAGGGTTCACGCTGTGGTTGATTGGCCAACTCCAGATTCCCGCAAGGCCCTGCAGAGGTTTCTGGGCTTTGCCAATTTTTACCGGCGTTTTATTCGCAGTTTCAGCCAGCTAGCTGCCCCTTTGACCGCCTTAACCTCCATCAAGACTCCGTTCAGGTGGTCCAGCGCAGCGGAAGCTGCGTTTACCAAACTGAAAGGCTGCTTTGTTTCAGCTCCCATACTCATCGCCCCTGATCCTTCCCGGCAGTTTGTGGTGGAGGTTGACGCGTCAGAGGTGGGGGTTGGTGCCGTCCTATCACAGCGTTCTTCCTCGGACGACAAGGTGCACCCGTGCGCGTATTTTTCTCACCGTTTGTCTCCCGCTGAACGCAACTATGATATTGGTAATAGAGAACTGCTGGCAGTCAAGCTTGCCTTGGAGGAATGGCGTCATTGGTTAGAAGGTTCGGGGGTTCCTTTTATCGTCTGGACTGATCATAAAAATCTTGAGTACATCAAGTCCGCTAAACGATTGAACTCTAGGCAGGCCCGGTGGGCTTTATTTTTCGGTCGTTTCGATTTTTCTATTTCTTATCGGCCAGGTTCCAAGAACATCAAGCCCGATGCACTGTCCCGTATTTTCGACCATTCTGATCGTCCGTCTTTTTCCGAGCCCATTGTGCCACAGAAATTTTTTGTTTGTCACTTGGGAGATTGAGTCGAAGGTCCGCACGGCCTCACAAGGGGTAACGCCTCCGTCCGGATGCCCACCGGGTCGTTTGTTTGTGCCAGAGACTTTACGGTCCGATGTCATTCGATGGAGTCATTGTTCCAAGGTGGCTTGTCATCCTGGGGTGAGTCGTACCATGTTTCTTATTAAACAACGGTTCTGGTGGCCATCTATGGCTCGCGACATACGATGTTTTGTTTTGGCTTGCTCTGTTTGTGCCGTTTCTAAGACTTCTAATCGACCCTCTGCTGGACTCCTTCAGCCGCTGTCGGTTCCGTCGAGACCCTGGTCCCACATTTCGCTAGATTTCGTCACAGGTCTCCCAGCCTCAAGTGGGAACGCGGTGGTTTTGACCGTGGTGGACCGGTTCTCGAAGGCTGCCCATTTCATCCCTCTGCCTAAATTACCGTCTGCCAGAGAGACAGCGATTGCTGTCTGTAACAAAGTTCGTAGGAAGGAAGGAAGCGGACAGGGTTGGCTCGTGAAGACTCAGGTGTTTTTATTTAAGACAGATAAACTCACACAGGTGCGCACTCTGCGTCACCCGGAAACATCAACTCTCTCGTTCGTCTCCGCGATCACTCTCTGTATTCGTTCCGACTGTTTCTCTCTGACAGCTCGTGCGCCCGAGTCTTCACTCCGTCTCTCTCTCTGAACTGCCATTCCACGGCGGCTTTTATCCGGTCTCCACGCCAATTACTGCAATCAGACACAGGTGATCCTCATTTTGCACTTGACCCACTTACTTACCGCTGTCTCCTGAGTCTTTCTCCTGCTGCAGACTTCGCTGAACCACGCCCCCCTCGCCACATACCCCCACCGCCCGACTCAGGCCGGGAAGCCCTCCGGCCTGCAGCCCCCCCCCCCCCATTCCTGGAGAGGAAGTCGGCTACAGTCATCTGCGTCCCCGGCCTGTGGATCACCTTGAATTTGAAGGGCTGTAATGCCAGATACCAACAGGTGATCCGCGCGTTGGTATCCTTCATGCGGTGGAGCCATTGCAAGGGGGCATGGTCCGAACAGAGGGTGAATTCCCGTCCCAGGAGATAATAGCGGAGGGTGAGGACTGCCCACCGGATCGCCAAACACTCCTTCTCAATGGTGCTGTACATCGTCTCTCTCTTAGAGAGCTTCCGACTGATGTACAGCACCGGGCGCTCCTCACCCCCTATCTCCTGGGTCAGGACAGCTCCCAGCCCCCGGTCCGACGCGTCCGTCTGCAGCAAGAAGGGGAGAGAAAAGTCAGGAGAGTGTAATAGCGGCCCGCCACACAGAGCAGCCTTTACCTGGGTGAAAACCTGCTGGCACCGCTCCGTCCACGGGACCGTATCTGGGACCTCCTTTTTAGTGAGGTCAGTCAGCGGGCTGGTGAGCTCCGAATAGTCAGGAACAAACCTCCTGTAATACCCCGCCAGCCCCAGGAACTGCCTCACCTCCTTTTTGGTCTTGGGTCTCGGGCAGGCCGCAATAGCTGCCGTCTTATCAATTTGGGGACGCACCTGTCCGTGACCCAAGTGGAAACCCAGATAACGCACCTCCACCCGCCCAATCGCACACTTCTTTGGGTTGGCCGTTAGTCCCGCTCCCCTCAGCGCTCTCAGCACCTCCCGCAGGTGCACCATGTGCCGCTGCCAGTCCTGACTGTAGATGATGATGTCATCCAGGTAGGCAGCGGCGTATGCGGTGTGCGGTCGGAGGATTTTGTCCATGAGGCGCTGAAAGGTAGCGGGCGCCCCGAACAACCCAAACGGAAGCGTGACAAATTGGTGCAATCCAAACGGCGTTGTGAAGGCTGACTTTTCTTTGGATAACGGTGATAAGGGGATCTGCCAATATCCTTTAGTTAAGTCCAGCGTCGAATAAAAACGAGCGGTACCCAGCCGATCAAGCAACTCGTCAACCCGCGGCATTGGATAGGCGTCGAATTTCGACACCGCATTCACCTTGCGATAATCCACGCAGAATCGGACCGAGCCGTCTGTTTTCGGTACCAAAACGATCAGGCTCGCCCAGTCACTGCGGGACTCTTCTATTACTCCCATCTCTAGCATCGCCTCTAATTCTGACTGGACCACCTTTTTCTTGTGCTCCGGTAAACGATACGGCCGGCTGCGCACTACCACGCCCGGCTCGGTCTCAATATGGTGTTGAATAAGGTTGGTTCGACCGGGCCGGGGCGAGAACACGTCCGCAAATTCTCTCTGCAACCGGGCTACATCGGTGAGCTGGGAGGGTGAGAGGTGATCCCCCCCCGGGGCCAGAGTGAGTGATGGAACTTTGAGGCTCGCCTCTGGCCCGAGATCTTCCTCGTTACCTACTACCGTCGCCAGCATCACCTGCTCGACCTCGTTCCATTTTTTAAGGAGGTTGAGGTGATAAATCTGACGTGCCCCGCTCCGATCCGTTCGAACCACCTCATAATTGAGATCCCCTACCTGCCGTGTGACCTCAAACGGTCCTTGCCACTTGGCGAGTAATTTGGAGCTAGAGGTAGGGAGTAACACAAGTACTTTATCTCCCGGCGTGAAATTGCGTAATCTGGCCCCCCGATTGTATAGCCGGCTTTGCTTGTCCTGGGCCTGTAACAAATTCTCCATGGAGAGCTGCCCCAACGTGTGGAGTTTTGTTCTCAGGTCCCGCACATGCTGAATTTCATTTTTACTCTCCGAAGGTCCCTCCTCCCAAGTCTCCCTCAGGACGTCCAAAACCCCGCGGGGCTGGCGGCCGTACAGGAGCTCGAAGGGGGAAAACCCCGTGGAGGCTTGCGGGACCTCGCGCACAGCGAACAAAAGGGGTTCCAGCCATTTGTCCCAATTTTTGGCGTCTTCGTGAACGAACTTTCGAATCATTGTTTTCAACGTACGATTAAATTGTTCCACCAGGCCGTCCGTTTGTGGGTGATAGACGCTGGTGCGAATCGATTTAATTCCCAACAACTCATAAAGTTCGCGAATGGTTCGTGACATAAACGCCGTGCCCTGATCGGTGAGAATCTCTTTCGGGATTCCCACCCCGGAGATCATACTAAACAGAGCCTCCGCTACACTCTTTGCGGAAATGTTGCGGAGCGCCACTGCCTCCGGGTATCGGGTTGCATAATCCACTAGAACCAATGCAAACCGATGCCCTCGTGCTGACCGTTCCAATGGCCCGATGAGGTCCATACCAATTCTTTCGAAGGGGACCTGCATTAGCGGAAGGGGGCGCAAAGGCGCTTTTGGGGAGGCCGGGGGATTCACTAACTGACATTCACGACAAGCTGCACACCACCGGCGTACATTCTCGTGAATGCCCGGCCAAAAAAACCGGGCCATTAAACGGTTCAGTGTTGCTGCTTGACCCAGATGCCCTGCCATAGGATTACAGTGAGCCGCCTGGAAAAGCATTTCCCGACGGCTTTTTGGTACCAACAACTGGGTTGTATCTTGTTTTGACTGAGCGTCCTGCGTCACTCGATACAACCTATCTTTTAATATAGCAAAATAGGGATAGGAAGGGGGCCGTGCGGACTGGAGAGGCCGGCCGTCAATGGAACGGACCTGGTCAAACGCGTTTTTCAGCGACTCATCCTGGGACTGCTCCAGGGGAAAATCATCACGCTCCGTGAGGATTAGCCTCTCGACCGCGCTCCGTTCCCCTGGTGCCGCCTCAGCGGGTCCTGGCTCAGCCTCTCCCGTTCGCACGGCCGCCTCCCCCTCCGGCTTCTCTTTTCCGCAGGAGGCATCCACACACAAAACTCCCAATAAAATTTTAAACGCTGGCCAATTGGTTCCCAAAATCAGCGGATGCCGGAGGCGGGGGTTAACTGCCACCTCCACCTTATGCTTTTGCCCCCGAAATTGGATGGTTAACAGCACTACTGGGTATGTCACCACATCCCCATGTACACACCTCACCCGAACCATGCAGCTCTTATCCAATGCCTCGGGCTGAATTAGGCTTTGATGGATCGAGGTCTGGTTACATCCTGAATCCACCAAAGCCCAATAAGTACCCCCCCTAATACTCACAGGTATTTGGTACCCGCCAGCTTGATCGGGGGCAGCCTGTGGGGCGTCCGGAACCCGGACCAGTGTCCCCACCTCCATCACTGGACACCGATCGATGAAGTGGCCCGGGTCCCCGCAACGCCAACAGGCCGGCCCAGGCTTCCCCGCCGCCCTAGTGGCGGGAAGTGGGACAAGGAATTGGCGTGGAGACCCCGGAGGAACGGGAATGAGCGCGGAGCTCGGGCTGGCTGACCCCGCCTCCCTGGCGTGGGCTCTCCCGGCCGCCGACTCCGGTGCCGGTCCTCCTCTCCATCGAGGCTGGGCTTGAGGAACCACGCCGGCACGGGACCTGGGAAGGAAGATAGGGGGAGACACAGAAGGGGAAGAGAGAGAGAGAGAGACGGATGGTAGGGTTTCGCCAACCCCATGGCACGCCACCATCTGGTCCTCGGCGAGTTGGATGGCCAGATCCAGCGACGCCGGGCGGTGGCACTGGACCCACTGCGCGGTCGCCTTAGGGAGCCGCGCAATAAACTGCTCCAGCACCACCTGGTCGATGACATGGTCGACGCCGCCTTCCCCGGCCAACAGCCATCTGCGGCAGGCGTCCCGGAGCTGGTGAGCCATCACGAATGGCCGGCCATTCTCCCCCAGCTCCAGTGAACGAAAGCGCTGGCGGTGCTGCTCGGGGCTCCGGCCGACCCGCTGGAGGATGGCTCGTTTCAGGTCGTCGTAGACCAGGAGGTTCTGGACTGGCAGCTGCTGCGCCGCCAACTGCGCCTCCCCGGTTAGCAGGGGGATGAGGCGCACTGGCCAGTCCGTTTGTGGACACCCACATGCCGCCGCGGTCTTTTCGAAGAGGTCGAGGAACGCCTCCGGGTCTTCCTGCGGCCCCATCTTCTGTACCGGCATGTGGGTGGGCGGGGCCGGGACTGTTGGATTCTCACCGGCCCGAACCTCCCGGTCCATCCAGCTCCGGAACAGCTCGCGGTCCTCCCGCTGGTTCTGGACGAGGGCACAAAATCTCCTCTCCTGGTCTGCCCTCATGTCCATCAGCGCTTTGTGATGTTCTTGGTGGAGTCCCGCGAGCGACTGGATGACATCCGCAAATGGCGATCCCGATGGTGAGGACATGATGGCAGCGGCGTTCCGGCTTCCTTCCCCGGGTTTCGGCAACCAGTGTAACAAAGTTCGTAGGAAGGAAGGAAGCGGACAGGGTTGGCTCGTGAAGACTCAGGTGTTTTTATTTAAGACAGATAAACTCACACAGGTGCGCACTCTGCGTCACCCGGAAACATCAACTCTCTCGTTCGAGTCTTCACTCCGTCTCTCTCTCTGAACTGCCGTTCCACGGCGGCTTTTATCCGGTCTCCACGCCAATTACTGCAATCAGACACAGGTGATCCTCATTTTGCACTTGACCCACTTACTTACCGCTGTCTCCTGAGTCTTTCTCCCGCTGCAGACTTCGCTGAACCACGCCCCCCTCGCCACACTGTCATTGACCACGTTTTTCGCATTCATGGTCTCCCGACAGACGTGGTCTCTGACAGGGGGCCTCAGTTTGTCTCTAAATTTTGGAGTGAGTTTTGCCGTTTGCTAGGGGCGACTGTTAGTCTTTCTTCTGGGTATCATCCCCAGAGTAATGGTCAGACAGAGAGAGCCAACCAGGACTTAGAACGTATGTTGCGATGTGTGGTCTCTCAGAATCCGTCCTCTTGGAGCCAGCAGCTCTCATGGGTTGAGTACGCACATAACTCATTACCAGTATCTGGTACGGGCCTGTCTCCGTTTAAGGGTAGCTTAGGGTACCAGCCACCAATTTCTTCCAGTCTGGAATCCGAAGTCGCGGTCCCCTCTGCCCACGCATTTGTCCAGAGGTGTCGACACACCTGGAGCAGGGCCAGACAGACCCTCCTCCAGGTGGGGGCACGCACCAAGGCCAAGGCTGATCGCCACCGGTCAAGGCCTCCCGTCTATGTCGTCGGTCAAGAAGTGTGGCTTTCATCTAAGAACATTCCTCTCCGTACCGTTTGTAACAAACTTGCTCCTAAATTCATTGGCCCGTTTACTGTCACCAAGATCATTAGTCCGGTGGCGGTCCGCCTCAAACTTCCTCCAGCGTACAAGAGGATTCATTCCGTCTTTCATGTTTCCAAATTAAAACCTGTTTTTCATGCTTCCATTAATCCGCAAACCCCGGTTCCTCCACCGCCGCGACTCGTAGATGGGGAACCTGTTTATTCGGTCAAGCGTATTCTGGACTAGGCGGAGGGGACGCGGATTCCAGTACTTGGTGGACTGGGAGGGTTACGGTCCTGAGGAGAGGAGTTGGGTGCCTGCTAGAGACATATTGGATCACTCTCTTATCGATGATTACAATCGTCAGGTAAGTTCATCTGGGAACGCCAGGAGGCGTTCTTAGGGGAAGGGGTACTGTCACGGTTCATGGATCTGTGTGCTCATTCTGTGTTCGTCTATGTGGGTGGACCCGCTCGTTGTGCTTGTCAGCGTTGCCTAGTTACCGTGCACCTGACGAGGTGCACGGTATTTTATTTTATTACATGTGCTGCAATTAGCAAGTTTTGGCATATATTATTTTATATTAAATTATATTATATTATATTATAACCTGGTTTCACAGACAAGGCTTGAATCTAAGTCCCAGATTAAAGTGTAAATCTGAGCTGTTTCATAGTAAAGAATCTTGCGCTGACTGATCTTACAATATATCAGTGACTGATGTTTTGTCTCGAGATGCACACAGTAATGCTTTTTTCATATCATGTTTATAAAAATTACTTAAATGTCCTAATTGAACAATGGCCTAATCCCAGTTAGGCTAAGCCCTGTCCGTGAAACTCTGTCTTTTTAATATTATATTACATTATATTATATTATATTTAATTATATTGTTATGTTATATTATGAAATCATATCATAATATGATTTGATTTTCTTTCTACATGATGTAGATGCTGGAAAAATTTAAATAATAATAATCACACTTACACTACTAACTGAGGGCAAGGTGAATACACATTTATTTTCCCTCTGACAATATTGTTTACTGATCCAGACAGCTTGCAAATATTATTTTTAGTCCTCATCCTCAATTTTCAATAGTTTTGAAATATACTGTTAAATTAAATTGAATTTAATCCATCCATTCATTGATTCATACGGACAGACAGTAGGCTGCTACTATACAGAGTTCTATGGTGATACTCTTTGTATTGATTTAATGTTATTTTATATCAGGTTGAAGCTGCACCCAGCGGTGCAAAACAATAATAATATTCTGCAATCACAGACAAGTTACTGGTTCCCTAATTTTTACCACGGTTGTGTGAGGAAAACACAGACATGTTCAAATCAGACAGGATTAAAATCATAAAGTATGTCTGTGGAGCAGTCAGGTCTGAATACAGCTTAAGAAATCAGCACTCGGATCAGTGTGTTGTTTCAAAGGGAAGCAACAAACGGAGGGACAGACGTAAAAATAAAGCTCAGTAAAAAAAGGCTTTATTAAGCTCAAAAGTAAATCACAATAATAGAACAAAAACACAACAGAAAATATAACAATATTTCTGAAAACGTCAGCATCATCAGTGTGTAAAGCGGGGTGCCTGGCTGCTAGTGTGGCAATGTAAAAGTGCTCAAACAATGTGAATCAAACCTAACACAACCCCAAATCCCAAGTCCAAATCCGAGCACACTTTGTCTCTGCTAGTAATCTCTTTTAAAGGGCTTCTGGACCGCAGCGGCAGGTGCACTCAATGACCTGCCGATGTGAATCAGAGGTGGAGCCGCCAATCACAGAGTGCCCAAAGATTCAGTAACGGGAACATCACAGTGTCACAGACAAACATGTGGATGAGAGTCTGACACACCAAAGCAAAGCTGCATCTGATCTGTGTATTCATCCAACATCTCGAAAACAGAAGTAAAACAATCCAGGCGATCCACTGCTTGCCAGCCGCACTCGTGAACTCAGTCATGTCAGTGTTTTTTAGGGATTCATGAGCAGTATTAGTCTGTTCCTCTCTGTTCATGACTAAACACAGTCAGAATGTATTCACACAATCTGGCGTCTCTTGAGAAGCACTTCAGGCTCCTGAAATGTTCATGAAATGAGTGTCAGATTCAGATCAGATTAGAGCAGATCCCACAGGATTCAGGTTACCACCGATTTAAACAGATTCCAGGAAGTGCCATGAACATCATCTATGTGTCATGTGACCAACAAACCTCAAGTGTGCAAAAGAGTTCATGTGTGTGTTTGACATTTAAACGTACAGCATCAATATAGAGCTGGAAAATGAAAACACTGGATGAATGCACTTCAGAAATCTTCAATGTGTGGTACTAAAATTATTAAAATAATAATAGTACTTAAGTAATATATTTATCTCAAGTCATTTCCACTCTTTGTATGGTTGAAGTGTATTGACTGTTCTAAATGTGTCGTTAAATATTTAATATTGGTAACATTTATTTATTATAAATTCAGTAAATTATTCGTAACAGTTTTTTTGTATAACTGAGATACCATTGTCATTTTCATATTTTTCTGTTTTTATTTTAATTTTATATAAAGTTTTAGAAAATCTATCAAATGTTATTTTGTTAAGTTGAAGTTATTTTAATGCTTCATGTTTAAATGACAATAATATATGTGTGTGTGTATGTGTGTGTGTGTGTACTGTGTATATATTATATATATATATATATATATTTATGTTTGTTTAAGTAATTATTAATTATATTCAAGTATGAAATAAAACAAACTTATTTATAAACTATATATAATATGTTTATTTTATTTCAAGTAACAAAAACATTTTTATAGTTTTAGTTTTAGTTAACTATAAAAACCCAGATTCACAGTTATTTGCACATTAATGAGGTTTGCATTTTAAATTCTGTGGAAATGTTGTGCATTTCAGACTCTTTCCAAACAAATGGAAATGAATGTTCACTGGAACCAACTTTACATATGAATGCATACGAATACTAATGAGGTCAAGCTGGGACGATTCAAATTATCAGTGAGAAAATATCAAATGAGAAACGTTTAAAAACACCAACCTCTCTGTGGTACTGGCCTGATTACTGCAAAAATCAAAGAGGTCAGACATCAGCGATCTTTGCCAAAAACAAACGGAAGGCATTCATCCAATAAACATCTAAATCCATGTGCTGGTTGCCAGACATCACTCCAGAATACGATCAAGCTTTCCTAGTTCTACCTCTTTATGTCTCTTAATCAGTATATGCCAGTTGTTCCCTTCAGCAAAAGCATCACGGTTTGTGAAGAATATTTTGAGACGCTGCTCAAAAACTACAGGGAGACAATCATTCGTCTCCGTTCTGTCTGCTCCTATAGATACATTAATGTGTTCTTGATGTGCATGTGCTGTATACAGTGTGATGTAGTGCACCGTCATTCAGACGCAGCGCATTCATTCCCTCAGCTCATCTATAGTCAACTGTCTATATTTATGGAGATGATTTTTTCCTGGTGAGTGCAATAATATTCCTGGGTCATTTGATTTACTTCTCCATCTAAGGTCACTCGGGGAGGAATCACATACGTCTGAGTTCAAGGCTGCTGTGTTTTAAAGACACTGAATGTATTGCAATGCTCACAAGGCAGACAATATACAGCTGCACTCTAAACATGTCACTTCTTAAACAATTCTTTACTTATGAAGGGATCTGATTATTAAAAACTGTGTCAGCTCTAACTGAGAGAGAATAATCGTTAGTTGCATCCCATATATTAAGATAACCTAATGCTTTTATATTTCATCTAAACTGTTAACTTACCGTTAATCTTACTGCTAAACAATATTTATGACTGATTGAAATTTCATGGCCTTTGACCTTGTTTTTGACCAATCAAGTGTATGCGCTCACCACACACCAGCTACAGGTGGAGAGGAGAGAGAGTCATAGAGCCAATCAAGTGTATGCTCTCACCACACACCAGATACAGGTGGAGAGGAGAGAGAGACATAGAGACAATCAAGTGTATGCTCTCACCACACACCAGTTACAGGTGGAGAGGAGAGAGAGTCATAGAGACAATCAAGTGTATGCGCTCACCACACATCAGCTACAGGTGGAGAGGAGAGAGAGTCATAGAGCCAATCAAGTGTATTCACTCACCACACCAGCTACAGGTGGAGAGGAGAGAGAGTCATAGAGCCAATCAAGTGTATGTTCTCACCACACACCAGCTACAGGTGGAGAGGAGAGAGCGACATAGAGACAATCAAGTGTATGCGCTCACCACACACCAGCTACAGGTGGAGAGGAGAGAGAGTCATAGAGCCAATCAAGTGTATGCTCTCACCACACACCAGCTACAGGTGGAGAGGAGAGAGAGTCATAGAGACAATCAAGTGTATGCCCTCACTACACACCAGCTACAGGTGGAGAGGAGAGAGAGAGACAGAGCCAATCAAGTGTATGCGCTCACCACACACCAGCTACAGGTGGAGAGGAGAGAGAGTCATAGAACCAATCAAGTGTATGCTCTCACCACACACCAGCTACAGGTGGAGAGGAGAGAGAGTCATAGAGACAATCAAGTGTATGCACTCACCGCACACCAGCTACAGGTGGAGAGGAGAGAGAGTCATAGAGCCAATCAAGTGGATGCACTCACCACACACCAGCTACAGGTGGAGAGGAGAGAGAGTCATAGAGCCAATCAAGTGTATGCGCTCACCACACACCAGCTACAGGTGGAGAGGAGAGAGAGTCATAGAGCCAATCAAGTGGATGCACTCACCACACACCAGCTACAGGTGGAGAGAGAGAGAGAGACATAGAGCCAATCAAGTGTATGCGCTCACCACACACCAGCTACAGGTGGAGAGGAGAGAGAGTCATAGAGACAATCAAGTGTATGCTCTCACCACACACCAGCTACAGGTGAAGAGAGAGAGAGAGACATAGAGCCAATCAAGTGGATGCACTCACCCTCTCCTGTTTCTATTTTTCCATTAATGATTTGTTTAAAATTTAGATTCTTTGCCTCAAGAGAACGGTCTGTTTTTATTTTGACCATATTAAAAGCAGCTATCTATTGTAGTGCGACATAGGCTCATTGGAATGCTTGCTTCTGCCTACAATTCTGTGAAACTCAGAAACGTACCTATACACACGAATCGCTGCAGTTTCCAGTAGAAATGAAATCTAGAGGCAGTAAAACTCCCACAACTTTTATTCATTTTTACACAAAATATGATGTGCAGGTCCACAGTTTTGCATAATTACTTGGAATAATATTATGTCATGAATTCAATTTTTTTTTAATATGCTGCAAGATTGAAAACAGATGCATTTGAAGGTCCGCATCACACACAGCTTCATATGCATGAGTTTTCTAACTAGTAGGTTTGGAGTTGCACTTGGCGATGAAGAGCTTCGGTACAAACCCTGTGGAACTACGGTTCAACAAAACAGTTCAAATCCACATAATGAAGTTAAAATAGCACGGCTGCATCAACAAATACATCTTTATATCACTTTTGCATTTGATAACACTCTCAGGTTTAGGGTTGAATTTGGTTTAGGGGGTGTTTCTAACACATTACAGCATTAACTTTTAGCAACACTCATCGGATATTTGAATTATGAACTGTCACAATTCGTACCTGAATCAACGTAACACAAATTATTATTTTATTTTTATTATCATTTTGCAATGAATGTCTCTTTAGCCTCATACCAAACTGAGTTTGTTTTAATGGTTTGACTTTCTTTTGTGACCAAATTAAATTAATGTTTCAAATTGTTCATGTTTTTTATCATTATAATACAGGATTATATTGTTTAAATTGTATATTATATATTTAAATTGTTTAAATATATAATAAATATGTTTTGTTACATATTTGTGTTACTTGGCATTTATTTGTAATTATTTCTGATATGTATTATTAGTTCCTGATTGACCCAACATATAAATGGGTCTTTATACTTATTAAT
>CM049824.1:33949595-34079595 GCA_027422435.1 Schizopygopsis pylzovi | reverse complement strand
AACAAATTTACAATGACAGATTCTTCACGGAAAGGGAATGTACCACACACCGGAAGTGACGCGATGAAAGGTGTTGTTGTTGGTGAGCGCGGTAAATTCGTGTTGTGGTTGTGGAGTAAATGGCGTAAATAAAGTTTATGGTGACCGAACATGGACTGCGGCCGAGGGATGTTTTGCCCGTTTTGTGGCAAACACATGAACAGCTTAACGCGGTTTTGCTTTACGTGTGGTCGGTGTTTGGGGTTTCTAAAGGACGCGGACCAGACGGAAACACAGGGGACGTCTCGACAACCGGTGTTGTGTAATATTCAGTTCCCGTGAATAACTGTTCCAGTGGGTGGAGTTTACGTGAACGGTCATTAGTTCCCCATGTTGTGGGCGTGTCCTTGAAACAACGCGCAAACGTGTTTAGCTTTTATATATTTAATTTGTGGGGCTTTAATGAATGTATTTATTAATTTGAATAGATTAGCCTACCTACCTAGTTGTCATTGGTGACTTCTGCAGTGTGTAGCTCCAACAATGCCTGAAACAAACCTCTACAAATGTATCTGTGACCTAATAAAATGCTTAAGTCTGGTGTGAGTATCCTGTGTCATTAATAAACCCCTTTTTATTTTGTATATAGCCAGTGTTTCTGTTACCTACATAAGCTGCATGCCTACTCTGAGATAATTTGTCTTGTAGTTAAACATTTTATATTGTAATCATTATAATTTGTAATTTGATAATATAATAATAATTCAAGACACCTCTAGGTCAGCATACTCCAAGAATATTATTTTTTAAATGTGGATATGAAATCATACGCATGTCATCATCAAAAGTGTCATATATGGCCTTGATTTGCTTTTGTGATGTTTCCACATATATTTATCATCATGTAAAGTAATTGTCTCGTTTCAGACTGGATGTGGAGCTTAAGTCACAGGTAGCTGATCATTGTGGGAACTAAACATACACGGAGGCTATTTTCATTGAGTGCCAAGGCCCTGTTTTAATAATTATCTCAGACACTGACTTAATTTTGCATTGGTTCATTCCACATACACATACTTTCACACAATTTCCCTTGTCTCTTCAATTTGAGTTATATTCATAAAGCAATTGCTTCTGTACTTGTCATAGTAACATTTAATGAATGTAACTAATATTTATATACTCTAGAACAATGTTTTGTGTAGCATTTTTATATAAACAGTCAAAATAATCTCAGAAGATATTAATCTAAGGAGGAGACAGAAGAACAGAGTTTGGCTGACAAAAACATTTGGGTTTCATTGTAAACTGTGAAAAACACTAAAGATTAATACGATTTTAAAATGTTAAACAAATTTTAATTAATCTGAACACAACACTGAAATCATGAAATCGTAGATGTTTTCACACACCATTTTTAACATATGACATGAAAGAGATTGTTTTTCAGTGCAACATGGTCAAAGAACAGACACAATGTCTAATTATATATGATATTTATTATTTTAATATTATTAGTAGTTCTCTCGCATATTCTCTATACTGTTAAGCAATGCTCTGTATTTGACTGTTAACTAAATACAATTAAGGAAAACATGAAATGCTTTTGTAGGTCCATTTTAAAGGGACAAGTCATTCAAAAATAAATATTAACTCACTCTCATGTTGTTTCAATGTTGTATGACTCATTCTTCTGTATAGAAGATACTTTCTTCTAGAAAAATGGGTCAATGCTGTTTTGTTCACACTGGTTTCAAACAGGTGAGTAAATTATGACAGTTTTCATGTTTGGGTGAACGTATACCTTTACATTATAATCTATTATAGGCTACTTGGATATTGGTGATTCCGAATTTATTTTCTTAAAATAATAATAGAAGAAAATATGTGACAGATAGAAGCAAATGTGCATTTACCTGTGTGACTTTAATTATAATTTGCATGATACATGAAACAATATGAGAAAAAGGAATATTTGTAGTTTGGTGTTGATAAAGATACTGATGGGACTGTGGAGGCTGGGAAATACTGGTTATAAATAAATGAAAGAAAGAATGACACAGGATACTCACACCAGACTTAAGCATTTTATTAGGCCACAGATATTGTAGAGGTTTGTTTCAGGCATTGTTGGAGCTACACACTGCAGAAGTCACCAATGACAACTAGGTAGGTAGGCTAATCTATTCAAATTAATAAATACATTCATTAAAGCCCCACAAATTAAATATATAAAAGCTAAACACGTTTGCGCGTTGTTTCAAGGACACGCCCACAACATGGGGAACTAATGACCGTTCACGTAAACTCCACCCACTGGAACAGTTATTCACGGGAACTGAATATTACACAACACCGGTTGTCGAGACGTCCCCTGTGTTTCCGTCTGGTCCACGTCCTTTAGAAACCCCAAACACCGACCACACGTAAAGCAAAACCGCGTTAAGCTGTTCATGTGTTTGCCACAAAACGGGCAAAACATCCCTCGGCCGCAGTCCATGTTCGGTCACCATAAACTTTATTTACGCCATTTACTCCACAACCACAACACGAATTTACCGCGCTCACCAACAACAACACCTTTCATCGCGTCACTTCCGGTGTGTGGTACATTCCCTTTCCGTGAAGAATCTGTCATTGTAAATTTGTTTCGGGACTGGTAAAAGTGTTTTGCGTCTTGTTAATTTGTTTTCTAAAATGTAAATTTGTTTCGTCCTTGGTAAAAGTGTTTTTCCCATGTAATTGTGTTTTATGATAGGTAAAAATGTTTTCCAAAATGTAAATTTGTCTCGAGCTTCGTAAAAGTGTTTCACACTTTGTAATGTTGTTTTGCACTTCCCGGCCACCGTACTCAGCGAGTCCCAAATGAAATATGCATTAAAGGTTCTTTCATTTGAAATCTTCCACAGTTATAGCGCTTTAGCAATCTAATGTTGAAGGACGAAAAAGTAAAATGCAGACAGATGCCACTAGTCAGCAATGCTTCCGACCGTGTTTTTGAACTCATCCTTTTCTGTAGAAAAGTGATATGATCCTGTTCACCTCCATACGCTGACTCCTCTCTTTCCTTCACTGAAGTATCTCTGTTTCTGACTTCAAAGCCTGGCTGCAGCCGTATAGCGTGGGCTGTGAAGGGTGCATATAGGAACACACACTGGACACTGCGTCCGAGTTGGTGTTTTGAGTCAGAATGAAGTGCACAGACTGCATCACATTTTTCCAGAACAACACAATATCTTCTGCTGTACTATTCCCGTCTCCATTGAAACCCATGTTAATACAGGGTAAAGTGAGCGAATGCATTACAAGAGACTTTTTGAATGCTACCAAGAATAAAAATGAGCGCGGGTCAAGCTGCCACAACAACATCATATAAACTGAAGACAATTCCTGGAAATGACTTGTTTTCAGCACCAGCAAGCTGAAACGAATGTCTGAGCTGAGCGTTGTTTTATAGGGTTTAATAGGCAAAGTTTTAGTGTTGCACAGAGAATAATCTACAATTTACGAATGGGTAAAAAATACTGATGACCCAGCACAATTAGAATTAGACTTTAGTAAATGCAGTGCTTCGGTGCACATTGTAACTCGGCACTAAAGTAGTTTCTCCAGCACTGCTTGAGGATGTTTCTGAAACTCTTCATTCATTTAGGCAAAGCCTGCAGACAAAATGAAGGAAAGTAATGGGTCTGCTTTGGGAGAAAAGTGAAAATGGAGATTAAACTATTTTTCAAGTCTCTTAGTAGACTTCTAAGTTAAGTATAATAACTGTGTTGGCTGTAATCAACATGATACATCTTTTTGGTGAACAATACACTACATTAATTCAATTATTTGAGCTACACTCTGAAAATGCATTTATTATTTTAGCTTATAAACGTAACTGTTTGCATCAATCTTTTTGAGTTATCACAAACTTGATTTGTAGTACAAACGCAAAATCTGAAGTTGATTACTCAAAAATATCAAGTTATACCAACTCATTTCAACATACATGGTCACTGGAACCAATAAATCTGATCTCTTTCAGTTCAAATGAACAGCACGCCACATGCTTAATGTGACTACATGTAAATGTAATAAACAAGTAAGATATTACGTGTAACTGGCATCAGCAAGCATTGTAATTAATACCTAAACAAACCTAACCATGAGCACTACTCAAAACAATGGTAAACATAAGCTTCATCATAAAACTATTTTAAAAGTTAAACATAACAGCATTGAATGCATCTTTCTCTTTATTATCCTTATTTTTCAAAGTGGAAGAAAGCTGTTTTCTGTGAATATGCGAGACGTCCGGTTCATAAGCCGCTGTAGGGAGATAACAGTAAAACTGTTGGCACTAAAACCAGTGTGTTCATAATTAAGATAGTACATTAAAATAATATGGTAAGACACACCAGTTTGCAATGTCAGACATAAATAAATGTGCTGTTTTGTACAAAATAGCTGGAAGACCGACACATTTTTTGATTTTTGAAAATAATCTTTCATGTAGTGTGCAACACATCTCTAAGTGAATGAAAACATCCTGCAAAGTTTTAAATATGAAAGTGCACGTGTATAAAGTTATGGTCTCTCAAAAGAAAGAGTCGACTCTGAATCATTGAAACGAGTCGTTTTTAAATGAATCCCAAGCCGTTTCATGTTGATGTCAAACATATTGCATAAAGCTGATTTTCGCGTTGGTCTGAGTGAAAATGCAAATTCATTCTTTGCCACTAGTTGCCGCTTTAGGAGCGCTAGAAGCTCATAAACACTGCTTTAACTGAAATCGACCAATCACCGCAGATTAGCGTCACGCAAAGGGGGGATTTGGAAAAAATGAATCATTGAGCGAATCGTTTGGGAGTCGTTGAGCAAATAAGGTAAAATAAATGCATATTATAAGAAAATGAAAGTATTTTTTTTTTTTTTTTTTTTTTTACCTTGCATGCATTGTCAACCTGTTGTTGGGGACTCCCAAAACCAAAATATAAACCCTTTCATAACCCACAATAGGGGCACTTTAACTTCAGGAAATTCAGGAACCTCTCTGATTAGTGGATCTCACACGGGTCTCTTAAAAGTGGCTAGTTAATGAAATTTAGTTTCAGCGTTTAATCAGACTTGTTATTATCTATTGACCTTTTGTTCATTACTTCCATGACACTTTCAACATTAAATCAAAATACTGTATGAAGGAAAAAAAAGGGCAGTTTTTAGGTGTTTTATGTAGTTTTTTGTATCAGTATGCCTTTAACAAAAGAGCAGAATATTTGGTTAATTTCCTCAGTAAATATATATCCACAGTTGAATTAAACATCTGTATACCCTACTTAATGTACCCTACTCTACATCCTATACTCGTGTGTCTGTTAACTTCATCTTCAATGTTCTTCTTGATTATATTTTGAAGACAGAAGCACGGTGAATGAACTCCGGTGTTAATCTCTGGTTTCTACAGCTCTGATAAGTACAAAACAATAACACGATGTGCTGCCAATGTTACGTTTATTATTAGAAAAACACAAAAGTATTTATCTCTGTTGGCATCTGCAAGGCGTCTGTTTCACTGTGCTGTTATTGAATGTTGTTGAGTGCACCATGGATGTGTTCTTACAGTATTAATGGCAGTTTTGAACATGCACTGGTCACTTGTGTAATGCTGTAACCTTCAGGAAGGGTCACTGAACAAATCAATGAACAAATCGTGACTCAATAGAGGAATCAAAGTCCCCGCTGCTAACCAGACTGGTCCTGCTGTACGGTTATCATTGTTTAATGCTTGTGTGTGTTTTATGGATATTAAAGCATCTAAAGTCACGGACAGTTGCCTGTGTGTCACAAAAGATCAACACATTCATGTTCATATTTCTGAAGCAACATGCACATTCAAATGTCTTGGCATTTACATAATTCAAAACAAATTATGGTGTTCAAGTTCAAGTTCAAGTTGAGCTTTATTGTCATTCCGCTACATGTGTGGACATATAGTGGGACGAGATGTCGTGCCTCACAGGACCACGGTGCTACATAAATACAGATATACAACACGAAGTAAAACAGTATAAACCTATACACAACTAACCTACTGTCAGCTTTGACTATACATATGCTATATATAAAAGTGGTTACCTATACATAACAAAAAAAGAAAAAATATACAAACTGTACAACTGTGCAAATGACTTCAAATACTGTACATGTGCAAAAGAGAGACATTCAAGCAGCTGGCTGGGGAACAGTGTAAGGTGATTTGTGGTGCATGAGCCAGTAAACATACATACATTACAGTCATATATTACAATCAGTCTTTTGTGGGATTATGGACACACAATGGTGTGTGAAAGTGTCTAGTGCATGTAGAGGAGAGTGTGTTGCTACAGGTGGCTTGTGCAGACCCGCTCACCTGAATTGCACAGAAATAAAAGTTTAGCAGTTTTTTTCCTGAGATGTGGTAAGGTGGGGGGGCGTGTTTGGGGTTTCAGAGAGGGGCGGTGTGATGTGAGTTCAGGGCTCTCACAGCCTGGGGGAAAAAGCTGTAGCAAGGCTATATATTTCAGCAGTTTTTAAATTGCTGATTTGAGCTTGTTACCATAAATTGACCTTTGCCAAAAATATTAATATTATGCATTCTATATTATAATTCTGCAATGTAATGATCATTTCATTAGCACTTAAAAGGAAAATCCAATAAAGAATCTCATTGGTATGAACTAATATCAATAATGGTAATTATCAAATTATCATTTTAGTAAACGAGCACTGCATTTGTTATTCCATCTTGCTGTATAGTGGAAGAGGATGGCGACGCTTCAGCACTGAGACAGCCAGGACTCGGTTTTCTTTATTTAAAGCACTGCAGATCAGTCTGTGGTAGATCACCAGGTTTTGGCTTAGAAAGCACAACAGAAAGTCTGCGCAAGGTCACAGAGGTGCATTGTGGGTATGGTATACATCATGAGCCTTTATTCAGCACTTTGTACTGCCTTGTAAGTTATTTTCAGATGACATTTGAAGAAGATACTGTGTTAACTTCAGAACCAGTTCACAGTTCTCGAACAGTAGCTTTTCAAAACTACTGTGATTTGTGTATATAGCTGACATTTAGTACAGTACATGGGCCATTCTGTAATTTAGGGTGTATTTCGTATGCATCATTGGTAATTTCATATTTTCTATCAGTGTTTTTCAGAAAAATCATGTTTTATCCATTAAGAAAAGTCATCTCACACATATATTTGTTCACCCTGTTGTTCGTTTTGCTTGGAAATGCCTTTATAACTTTTAAATTGCCATTTTTAAAATGCCCAAATTTTGGTTCAAAATGATGCATAACAAATGTTAGTCAAAATTATATTTAATATATATTTTTTCCAATCAAAATACCTCAGAAAAAAATAGAACAATACATTTAATTCTAAGAAAATATTCAATTTTACTCATGTCTGCTAATAATTCTGCCATATTACTAGCCAAACACCCATCTGAAAACAAATAGCTAAATACAATAAGATTATCATTTAATTAAATTAAGAATGTAGAAATATAATAAGTTTCATGTAACCAACATCATGTGATGTTATTTCCTTCTGCATTGGACGTTTTGAGCACATTATGGTATATGTCCTTTTATATATATATATATGATCTGTTGTCATGGAGTAAATTAATTTCCTATCAGGTTACAGTGGGTACAGTGTTATGTTTGCATGTTTTTAGTATGTTTAATCATGTATTAGCAATTTGAGTTAGCCCGATCATAAAACAATAGCATTTGTTTGGTCAGACAAGGTCTGTCGTTGAAATGATGAGTGAAAAAGTCCACTACCTGTCATAGAGTTTGCCCATAACATAGATGACAAAGTCACCGCCAGGGAAAGCAATATTGAAGTGATGTTTAATGATCAAGCAGATAATGTGCACTGATAAAGTATATCAGCTGAAACCAGTAGATGTTTTATTTAAAAAAAATCATAATTGTTTTAATTATTTCTCCTGATGTCAAATGCACCCTATATTATAGAAGGACTCGTATATTAGGAATATCACACCAAGTCATGTTCATTTTGGTGTTGTTTTCCCTTTAAAGTGCTGCCATGAAACCACTAACAGAGAATCTCTCTGAGCAAGTTAATTGAAGACAATATGTTTACCTGAATAATTGCATCGCAGGTTTAGTGGCACAGACCTGAAGGCATCTCTATCACCCCCTAGAGAACGGTTTTCTGTATATGTATCTATTTAAAGGCATGCGAGAGCACTGAATGACAATGCATTTGCTAAACATTAATGCCTTGTCTACTGCTGTGTACTCGCATTAAGTTAGTTTCTGGTTAACTAATCTAGCAGTTTCAGCCCAGTTTAACACATTTACCACATAACTACTGTATTGACTCCTCAAACTTGACAGGTGGCGTTGTATGGTAAAATGTTTGTGATGCTCCTCAATTTTAAGATGCTTTAAATAAAAGCTAAATGACTAAATATAAGATGCAAATCCATTCCACTGAATTCAATAGATTTTCCTCCATAACAAAGGCAGAAAATGGCTGTCTGTGCATGAATATCAGCCAACATTTCACCTTTTAATCCATATTTAATTTTCATAATCAATGTTGAAATGAATGGGAATACTAAAGGCAAGCTTCCCCAGGTATTACAGACCTGAGTTGTTCACATATGATTAGTGCATTAACATAAATCATCCTTGGCTTCATATGTTATCTCCATCAGTAATTACACAGTGCTGTCCTCTTTTCCCTTTAGCAAGCTACAGAAATCCTTTCCACCAGAGATATTACAGCTTATGAAGGAGTTCAGATCTATTGTGCTCTGTGTCGTTTTGATCAGAATCAGGCTAACGGTCATCCGTGCCTGTTCGGCTGTCTTTGTCTCGAGTCTGTGGGAGAAAGGCTGAAGACTTCCAGCAATGGCCGCAGGGTGCAGGTAGATCAAAGCGCGTGTCTGCGGGGAGCGTACTGGGAAATTCACAACGTGACAGCAGAGCCTGGGTCTCGTCCTCCTGTTCCTTAACACTCATTTCAAATCCCTCGTCCTCCTGATCAAAGTGTGGACCTGTGGACCCAGAGAAATCCCCTGCAGCCCGAGGAAAATGTTATCTCAGGCCAGATTGGAGAGGGGGAGTTGTAAGAGGATTGGCAGCAAAACGGCTTACCCAGATTCATCATGAAATAATCGAGTGCGGTTAGAACGTTGTTCATTTCTTCTTTCCATTGACAGAAATCAGGATGTGACCAATGCTTTAAACTATTTCAGAGCTGAGAGGCGTTTTGTTCAATTGTGTTACTGGCAGTGAATAAAAGTGGCCACAATGGACCATCTGTGATTAGCCAATTCACAAGATTTTTTAAAATGTCAGTTAAATATGTCTAATATGTCTATCATTTAATTAAAAATACAGAAAAAAAACAAATATTGTTATTACAATTTAAAATGTAATGTATTTCTGTGATGCGGCGCTGTATTTTCAGCATCATTACTGCAGTCTTCAGTGTCACATGATCTTCAGAAATCATAATAATATGCTGCTCAAGAAACATTTCTGATTATTATCAATGTTGAAAACAGTTGTACCGCACAGCATTTTTATGGAAAGCAGCAAAAACATTATTAATATACAATAATGAATACTTTAATACAACTGCACTGTGTTGTGGGATATTACTGTGAATAGAGTCGATTAATTTGAAGTCTGCGTTAGTGATTATTTTCGCTGGAAACTTGAACCTTATTTATTTTTAATTAATTTTCTCTCACCCAGAATAACAGGGTTGTGAAACATAATTGGTCTGTTACATGATGAAAAAAAACTAAACAATATGATTGACTTTTAAGACTGATAACAATTTGCAATTAACAATATATTGGGCAGTACTGTATGTAACAGAAGAGAAACAATATAATCTTTTATAAGCAGTTATGTTGGAAAGGGTGTTTGCAGTGCTATTGTTGTGAGCGAGTTTTAAACTCCGGTGAACTTTAATTATGTGTTGTCCAATGTACGTACTATCAACACACACACACATATCACCTTCAGGCCATCCAAGATGTAGAGGAGGTTGTTTCTTCATCAGGTTTGGAGAAATGTGTCTCTGCATCAGTGTCTCTACAGTGAATGGGTGCCGTCAGAATGAGAGTCTGATTAAAACATCACAATAATCCACACCACTCCAGTCCATCAGTTAACATCTGGAGAAGACAAAAGCTGTGTGTTTGTAAAAAAAGAACTTATCATTAATACATTTTTAACTTTAAACTTAGTACATACAATAGTACATTATAACGCTTCTGCTGGTGAAAACATCCATCTCCTGTTGTCTCTCACTTTAAAATCCAGCCACGTATTTGTTAAGAGCTGTTTTGGCCTGTAAACACTGCTTGATTTATCACTGATTCAGACCAAAACACTTTTTTTTTTTACTGGAGGAAGCGTTATTATGGATTTAAAAAAAAGCATCTTAATGTATTTGTTGCAGCTTTTGTCTTCTCCTGATGTTAACTGATGGACTGGAGTGGTGTGGGTTACATGTTTTTATCATCTGTTTGGACTCTCATTCTGACGGCACCCATTCACTGCAGAGCATCCATTGCTGATAGATTTCTCCAAATCTGATGAAGAAACAAACTCATCCTAATCTTGGATGGACTGAGGTAAGCATATTTTCAGCAAACTTTCCTTTTTGGGTGAACTATTCCTTTAAGTGCAATAACTCTTATGTGGATGTCTGTTTTGTAGTGCATTTTACAACTGTAAAAATACTCGTGGAAGTACAGTGAGCAGGAATATACTACTAGTATTATTATTGTATTTGTATTTATTTATTACTGTGCAGAAGTAAACACTAGCAGGGTAATCAGTGCAGATTAAAGAAAGAGGTTTAAAATAAACTACACACCTGCTTTAAAAATTAAGAGATTTTCCTCATAAAAAATAGCTTTTAAATGTATTTTTTTTATTCATATGTTATCAGTGCTAAGGATGATGCTTTTCATTGTTGTAAATAGCAGCATTGTTGACTTGTTTGCTAGCTTTCCCTTTCTAAATAAATCAGAAATACTTGTGAACTCGTCCAGTGCTTTATTCTTCAAGTGCATTTACATTTCTATTTCCAGTATGTCTCTGAACGGGCTTCTATCAATCCAATCAATCAATGTCAAAGTTCAGTGCTTTCTCTCGCTCTGGAAACGACTGAAGATTTCAGAGCCTTAGCGAGTCCGTCACTCAATATCGGTGTGATCTTTGGGAATGAATCTGAAGGAGATCCGGTGTGATGTGAATACATCAAAGAGATCCTGTTAGCTGCGTTTCTGACGGTCTTGGCTTGATTGAGCACTGAGCACTGCTGGAGACTGTACCGTTTGACAGACGTTTTCTTAGATCATCACTTTTTTATCTACATTATAAAACTTGTACTGCGATTTTTGTTAAGAGCTTTATTTTAAAGCATCTGTCTGAAGATAAGAGTAAAGGAATGAAATGTACTCAGTCTTTTGTAGTCATAATTGCCTGTTGTGTGGTCCAAAATAATTATTCCACCCTAATCAGCTTGTGTCTGTTTTATATAAACGTGTCTGTGTTGATGTCAAACAACTAAATCAAGTTTTCAATGTAGATGAATGTGTGACAGTTTATTATATGAAAAGAATACATTAACAGCATGCATGAGAAACAAAAGCTAGAAATGGGCAATTTTGGCATAAAATGACAAGTCAGTGGGACATCCAGATGAATTCATTCATGTTGTACTCGTGCATTCTGTGTATCAGATCACTTAGTTGCAGGATTTGTTTAATCGATGTGATCTTTGACCTCAGGAAGCAGGATCTGCGTGTGCATGATTGTGTTTCTGCTCCGAGCGGATGCTCCTGTGTGTTTGTTTGCTTACCTCCTGCCTGCCTCCATACTGCCTCTGCTCTTCTCATCCTGTCCTCTGCAGTGAGACCAGGATGTAGACTTTCAGAGAGCCGTGCAAGAGGAAGACACTGATGGAAATCTGCATTCTTCAAAACACACGCTGAAAGAAACAGCAGCCACATTCATCAACACGGGAGAAGTGTGATAGTCCAGTGTGTCCTAACATTTCTGCTGAGGACATGCAGAGTGTTTCAGTGTTTTTGTTTAAATCAAATAATAATTTAGTTATTTTGTGGCATTCACAATAAATTACACAATCAATTTACAGTGTGGCACATTTGACATAGTGTCTATAATCTATACTACTACTACTACTAAATGCCATTGTTATTTTAATAAATAATAATAATACATGTTATTACATATGATATATACATTATAATAACAATAAATATATGTATAATGATAATAATAATAATTATTATTATTATAACCACCTAATTAACTATTAATAAGCAGCAAGCTAGGAGTTTATTGAGTCAAAAGTTGTAGTTATTGGTTTGTTAATAGAGATAATTGGACTGCGGCTTAATGTAAAATCATGATCTAGTATTATATATTTATTATATATGTAATATTACAGTATATGTTCCTGAATGGTTTGTTTTGTGATGATGACTAGCTGACTGTAAATTTATTTATTTGCTACTCTCCAAATATTTAAATACATTGACATGAAATATTGATTTTGGTTCAAATTGTTATTTGAAAATAGGTTTTCTGAAAATAAGTTTTCCAAATTGTTATTTGAAAATAAGTCTTGATTTCAATTCAAGAAAATCAATGTAAGAAAAAAGTCCATCATGCACTTTAGTGTGACGCAACTCTATGGACATATTTGATTTGCAAAACATGACTGGCCAATCAGAATCGAGCAGTGCCAGAGATCTGTGCACAGTATAAATCGGTTTGATTAGACCGCCTCAGACTCCATTATCAGACTCCATTATCAGACTCAACAGCGTCTTGTGTGTCCAGTGTCCTCTGCTGAACTCTTTTCAGGCTGGCAGTGAAGACACTACAGTACTGATGGGGAAATTGCTGGCAAATCTTTGTGTGGGTTTGATAAGCCGCACTAATCCATCTCTGCCAGTTTAGACCATGTGCTGCTCCTGGTGTGTAAGCAGAGACCAGATTAGGATAAAAACATGATAACATCCGGCACATTCTATATTACTGATTCTATATTACGAGGGCATTTCAAGCTGTCTGTGTGATGGAGTTGCTGGGCTGAATTTCCTAGATTATATTTCTTTTCTGAGGTTCAGAGTGGAGCTCCTCCAGAGTCTTTATAGGGTTAGAAAGACATGTACTTGTGCTTCATTCTGAATTTCATTTCTGTCCATCCTGTATAAAACATGCATTTGAATTGAGGATTGAAAACAGTGGTGCAATATTCTAGTTATAACAAAACTCTGACCATTTCACCGTTTGTATCACTTCGCTTGCAGTATTTCTCACAGCGTGTCATGGTGGACGCCCAAATCATATAATCAAATCAAACAATCTTTATAAATAATAGTGTTTTTGTGTTACTGAATGTAGTTTTAAGAGTTTTTGATTATAATGTAGTTGTTTGGACTTCATATATGTGGTTCGTTAATAAAGATAGGATCTATTTGAAAAAGTAATCGCTTCGGCGATTACGGAGAAGTGAGCTCCAGAACATCAGCGGTCATTCATCGCTCATGAACCACCGAGAGCAGTCGTATTTCAGGCAGATCTTCTGGAATTTACTGCTGGCGCGGATGTGTTTATAGAGGTTAAACGTTAGATATTTTTTTTTTTAGGTAAATCTAACAGGCAATCTTTGGTCTCATTATTCAGCTATTTGTTCCAGAGCAAATAGTTTTGGCTGAGGGCAAAGTCTCATAACGTTATATTTGTATATAATTTTAATGCTGTGTATCAGAGCACTGCCTTTGTACTGAATTGCCTAGCAACTTTTATGGAGGCTGCTGGTGTTTATTAAATACTACTATTTACTAAATAATAATTGATATAAATAATAGTATTTCATTTTGAAAAATTGTGTGTGTGTTTGTGATGGTGATTGTAGTTGCATTATTCCGTTTTATTCCGTTATAGCAGAGACTTATTTTATGAGTGAGTCAGCAGTAAAGACTTTTATATTGAAAGAGACTGTAAACAAGGAAGATATTTCTACTTTCAACAACAGCTTGTAAGATACAGCCAATAAATGACCAGCGCTGTCATCGAAAATCACCCTTAACAGATGAAAGGATAGTACGACAAAGATATCGCTTTCCTCAGCAGACATTCAGACTAATGTTTTATTGTGAATATGAGAATGATCTGAAGATGAATGCTGTATCAGATGCAGGTAATCATGATCGCTCAGTCAATCTGTCTCTCATTATACGCTAACTATACATAATACACCACTTTTAATGAAGCAACTCAGCGTTCCTCTGTTACTAGTTCTAAAGTGATGTTTTGTAATTATTAACAGAGGCTGTTAAACTGTCAACTTAAGATTTGAGTCCGTGGCTGAAGGAAGTCCTTCAGTGGACAACACATACTTAAAGTTCACCGGAGATTAAAAGAGGGTTTTTAAAGACACTATGTATTTGCACACTCATACTGTTGGACTGTTGTGTAAAGGCAATATCACACGAGTAGTATCGATATCACAGCCTGGCCAATATACAGCCATATCACACTGCTACTCGTGTTTTCTTTAATTTCACTCTCCATACTGAAAGAACACTTCCAGAATGGCATTATCTTTGAATTTATTTGCATCAGCTGGGCATGGCAGGGTATGAACTGATGACTGTCAAAGCCTACCCTGCTCGCCCAGTAAGTATGTTTGTTTAATTAAGTAATTCATTCATTTGTTTAATATTAAATAAAAAAAACAAATGAATGAATGATACTGTAAGGAATGGTCAGAGGCGAGTGGATCCACTTGCAGCAATATTTAATAGGCAGAATCAAACAGGCAAGGTCAGCAGGCAAAAACAGGAATATCAGAGGCAGGGCAGAGACGTAAACAATACCAGGCAGAAGTCGGGGTCACAGGCACAGGCACAGGCACAGGCACAGGCACAGGCACAGGCACAGGCACAGGCACAGGCACAGGCACAGGCACAGGTTCAGAGATCCAAGGTCAGGCAGTCCGGGGTCAAACACAGAGATAGCAGGATGAATAGGAAGAACGCTCAGAAATGTTAGCCGGGGAAAACAAGACTTCGCGATGGGTGAGTGTATGTGTGCTGCTTATATGTGAGTGTGAGAATGAGGTGCAGGTGTGGGGAGGCAATCAAGACTAATGAGTGAATGGTGACAGCTGTGTGATTGGTGTAATGGTGTACGGGAATGTGTGTGCAGTGCATGATGGGAGATGTAGTCCATGGGTGATGTGCAGTTGTGGTGAGTGGTAACCAGATTCATGACAGATACACAGATTAATGTGAGTTCAGGGGATGAAGGTGGTTATGATTAGATAAGTTGGTGTGACAATCAGCCTTCACGTCTAGATGATGGAGATTATCACATCCGATGATCATATCCTGTTTCTCGGGTCGCTATATAATCTCTCCTGTCAGACAAGGATTTATCACTGGGGCACAGATGAATGTTAATGTCCCCAGTTGTCCCTATATATAATATGGATGAATAAGATCCACAAGAAATGACAGCTTTTTTTTCCTTCACTTTTTAACGTTCCTTTAAATAATTGTATGCCATGCTTCAGCGCGAACAGCTTCATAATAGCCGTCTATACATGAGAAATATTTTTTCAGGAGTTTAAATGTGACAGACAGTCCTCTGCTGTCGGCTCACAGCACTTTTGCTCTGTGACGAATTAGCTTGCTGGGAGCCAGAAAACTGTCTATGTCATCCATAAGTGGGTCAAATATAGTGTTAATCCAGTTCCAAGGCCCACAATGTCTGTACGCTCAGTCAGGTGCATCATGGGTAACTGGACGTAGCATCTGATAACATCAGCATCTGTTTGCACAGAGGCCTGCATTTAGGCTTAGTAAGGTGGACGTTTTTCATCACTATGAGCAAAATATTACATTTCAAGTTAACAAATGAACAGTTAATTAGCAGTTGTAATCTTAATAATTAATACAAACATTACAATTACATTTAATAAACAATTTATAACAAATATATTTTATACAGTTAATAAGAAAATTAATGAAAATTCACCAAAAAAATATTAAAAGCTAAGGTAAAACAACAAATACAATAATAATAATAATAATTGTATTTTGAAACAACTGAGCAAACTGGCTTCCCTATATTCGAAGTATGAATAAAGCATATGAAAATGCTATATAATGCATGCAAAATAGAATTAACCTACAGTATTAAACGCTAGTTCATGGTACATTACCTAATGTGCATGAATTGAACCTAAAGTTGAAGCTTATGTTAATAAAAGTCCTCAGATTGCTTCTGGGCAATCCTAAAAGAGAGCTTGATAAATGAGAAACATTTAAAACGCTTCATCTAGTGGCTACTTGCCTTATAACAGCGAGGCACATAGCAGCACCAGTGATTTACCAGTTCTGAATGATGATGATATTTTCCCCAAACTCACTCATCACTCAGGACCCGAAGAAGTCTGTGCCCTTCCTTGGCCTTCATAAAATCATCCACGATGAGAATGGTGCAGATACAGCTCGCTCATCATGACCACCGCAGCTATGCAGTGATAATGGGAAATCAGATCAAAAACATTATGCAATGTTCAGGTCTTTTTTAGGATTCCTGCACCCGTTTTTGCTTTGGCATCTAATGGCAGCTTCATTCAGGCCTCTATTTATGTGCTAGAATTGAGTGTGAAGAGAAGCTGAGAGACATTAATTCCCCTGGCATGGAAACTCATCAGGGAGAATAATTGAAGGGCTTGTCATTTCTCAGATATATGGGTCAGAGCTGCCAGGTATGCATGCCTGCAAATCCTGCGTGAACAAGACACAATAGACTTCCATTGGATTTGAATTGTTACTCTGGGATGTTTTATTAAATATCACTCTTTCAGGAAATGAAGCATGGCTTGTTTTGTATTTTATCTTCTCCGCTCCTCTCCTAGCAATGACATGATTCACAGTTTCAAATATACGTTTTATAAATACATGCTCTCTTACAATAAACAGCACAGCTATTGGATTTGCTACATTTGCATTTATTCATTTAGCAAATGCTTTTATCCAAAATGACTTGCAAATAAGGAATACAACAACATAAGTGATTCATAAAATGAAAAGGGCTGCAATGCAAAGTTTGAAAATTGCTAAGTGAAGTATAGGCTTGGACAGAGATGAATGTGAGACACGGGGAAACAATGAAACATTTTTTAAAGAGTTTTGCCTTATGACAGTGCATAAATAACTGGGGAGTGCTCACAAAAGTGATGTGTCGTTTCTTGAAGGCAGCAAGAGACAGTCTTGTGTAAATGAAGGATATACGGCAAGTGGAAGGCAAGAATTACTCAACATATTAATAATAATAACTGACAGAGAGAAAAATGAAAAACAAACATCATGAAATGTCAGCTACATCTAAATGATCTATAATCTCTAAAGTAACACTTAAGAATGTATTTTTCTCTCCCTCAAGGTCAGCACTGAGCTCTTAAAGCGTGACTGTTATTAAACGTCATAATGAAAAGTGCGTCCACATCACTGGAAACGGCTGGTTTCCGTGTCAACTGTAAAAAGCCCACCTGTTCGTAACTGTTCCTCAAAACTGACTACATCGGGTCAAGCTGGTTTAACGAGACGGACTAATGATAAAGTGCCTGTAACCACTTAAAGTGTTGACCAAGCATTTGTTGACTGATGGTCTGGCAGAAAACTGACTGTAAAGAGACCGTAACAAATACAAGCTTCATCCATCATGCATTTGACTGTATTATTATGGTTATTATATTTAAAGCAATATGTTTGAAGCATTTTTGTAGATAATGTTATGCAATGTAAGCAAAAAATATTGTCCAGGGGTGCAAATTCATCAGGAGTGTGTGGCTCAGTGGTAGAGCATTGCGTCAGCAGCGCAAAAGGTCGTGGGTTCGATTCCCAGGGAACGCATACTAATGAAATTGTATAACCTGAATGCAATTGTAAGTCGCTTTGGATAAAAGCGTCTGCTAAATGCATAAATGTAAATGTAGGAATGAAAAAGGTGACAAACTAAACTAACTGCGGTCTACAATCAACAAGGATTGTTGTTAAGATGTTACATGAACTTATTCAGGGCAAATAATCCTCTGTAAATCTTCATTTCAGCATCAAAATGTCGATGCATCTGACGGGCTAAACGCGAGGTGTTTCTCCGTCGTGACTGCCTCCACTTGACCTGAGTGATACTAATATTACTGTACAATAAACGTATGCTTTACTTGTGTGTCGAACAGTTCTCAAATCGACTTCATGTCAGAGTAATAGCTTACTGATATATGAGACACATTTTAAGGTCGAGACTGAGGAGCATTTTTGCAAAGTGTAGCGAACTAATGTAGCGATAACGTAACTTACAATCTTTATAGCTATGACCTCATACGGTAATCACCATTTAAACTGGAACAGCATCATTTACAGCAGATACAAATGCAGGGACAATCTAATGAGAAAAACGCTTAACGTGGCTTAACGTACTTAAGCATCAACCAGGGTAACCCAAATGTCTGTCAAACCTTACTTGTGATAAACACTACCTACTGTCACCAGACGAGCTCTTATTCCACAGATAAAGTGAATAATATCACGTTGAGCTTTGTCACCATACAAGTCCATTATAAGGAAACAGCTTAACGTAACTTAACGTACTTAAGCATCAACCAGGGTAACCCAAATGTCTGTCAAACCTTACTTGTGATAAACACTACCTACTGTCACCAGACGAGCTCTTATTCCACAGATAAAGTGAATAATATCACGTTGAGCTTTGTCACCGCATACAAGTCCATTATAAGGAAACAGCTTAACGTACCTTGACATAACTGGGAAAACCACATTTCTGTCAAATCTGACATATAATAAATCTTTCTGCTGTCAAAAGAACGAGCTTTTATTTTGTGTATAAAATGAATAATTTTATGTTAGCGTTCTCCACCATAGAAGTCTATTGAAACGGCTTAATGTGATATTATTCACTTTATACTGTGAATAAGAGCTTATTCTGCAGAAAGTGTTTATTATAAGTATAATTTGACAGAAGTTTTTCACCGCCATTGTTAAGGTACGTTAAACCACAGTAAGTTTCCTTATAATATACTTCTATGGTGGAGAACGCTTAACATGACATTATTCACTTTATCTGTGGAATAAGGACTCGTTCTTTTGACAGCAGAAAGTGTTTATTATAATACAAAATTGACAGAAATCTGGTCCAATCTGTATAAATGCAACTGTTCATTGTTAGCTTGTTAGCTCAGGTCCATTAAATTATACAAGCCAATACAACGGGCGATTTAAATGATGTATTAGCAAATGTTGAGATTAACTAAGATGGATACATGCTTTATAATCAAGTTCACGTTAATTAATGTTGTAAGTACCTAATGTAACAGTGAACCTTGTAAAGTGTTATGTGTACACAAAACCTACTAGTTTGTTTTCATCACTGTATACAGCCAAAACATAAATGTTGAATAAAAGTGTAATTGCAGACTTCTGCAGGGAGCATCGATTTGCAGAAGTGGGAGCAGAACCAGTAGCTTTTGTATGCCAGTATTTGTATATTTATGCTACTACGTGTCTGTTTTTATGTGTTTTCTTCACGCTGTGTGGAACAAAAAACAGCCAGGCTTCACGGTGGCACAGTCCCGAGATGCAGCTCTCCTGTTTTATGAGCCACGCATGTCCTCACACGCTACCAACCCGCCTGTCTCTCTGAAAAATGACACCGCAAGGTTCATTTACGCCGATGGGCTGGCAATGACACATTGACGGTTTGGTTGCAATGGCAGTGAAGGTTGAATCTTTGATTTGTGTTTTCCACCTTTCCTGACAGGTGTCTCTCCAACACTTCATTTGATAAGGTGCCTCTTTCTCTAAAGCTATTTTCTCTGAAAGCGCTGGAAATAAAATGTCGCTTCATTTGTTTCAGGGTGAAACGTCGATTTCAACCCATCGATTTGGGACATCATGTCCTGTTAGAGACATCAAAACGGCAATATCTGATACCATGCCACACTTCTTACTCCAGGTGTGTCCTAAGGCCTGGAACAAAATTACCCATGATGTTGATAGCATTTTGTCATTGCACGAACCACAGTGTTTTATCTCCAAAAACAAGTCCGCGTTTTCAAATCTGCATGTTGACATTGATTCAGCATCAATACCGTTGCCCTGTGGGAAGGTATGATACCGGAGCCTTCTTGGAGAACCTTGAAGCAGCTATAAATAATGAGTTGCGGAGTGCAGGAGAGAGAGCGAGCAGGTGCCTTTCGGCAAACTCTGATCAAAAGGGCACCAAACAGGCTTATTAGCGTTTTTCTCACACCATCTGGGAATGTGGAAAGGGTAATGTGTGACAGAGTGCAGTTTCTGGAGTTCCCACATGGTCTACTAAACCTTGATTTAGGGTTTGTTGAGTCACGCAGAGTAGTAGTATGATGTATATGAGCACTTCCGTAGCCGGCGTCGTGCTAGTGCTCAGGGTCTATTAGTCTTTCGCACAGTTTCTTGTATTCTAGGGCTGGACTCCCTGTCTTCTTCACACATGTTCACTCAGCATAGGGATGATGTCTCTTCTGCATTGCACCTGCTTTAGGGGGAATATGGCTTTGGCACTGTTTCTTTTCTCCTCTGTCTGATGCAGGATGGGCCTATCTTTCGCTCCCTCTCCTTTTGCTCCATAAATCTACAATCTTAAGATGTGCAAAACTTGTACCTATTAGGGGTATAATCAACTCAAGATAATTGAAAAAAAAGTGTCTCAGGCTCACATTTCAAAGCTGTTGTTGCTTTGTTGCTTTCAAAGTGAAATGTCCAGTGAGTGGTGCTTAAAATGCATTCAGTTTTATCCAGAACAGATGAGTGCAAGTCTTACTAGTCTTACAAGTCTTACTTACTGCGTTAGTTGTTGTTTATGTTGTAGCAGTTCAGAAATTAAGTGTCTGTGACTGGCCGCTAAAATGTTAATGTTAACAATATAAATAAAAACATTTGCTGAATCAACCATGTCACTGCATCTTGCTTCTACAAATCTTGCTCAAGACTCGTGTTTCATGGAACTTCATGAGTTGCTTCAAATCACAAGTGCAATGCTGTACCGGGTGTGCTGACGAGCAAGTTTACTTTGTAAAACAAAAATATGCATATGGAGCTGGCTGTGTGATGCAAACATCAAAATCTGTTAGACAGTGCACTATGGAAAAAGTGTTCAGTTAGGTCAGAACATAGTATTTTTAAAGGAAACACACAAAAACAAGTCTTTAATAATTAATAACCTGACCCTGTAAACATATTTTGCAAGATAAACTATAATATGTGTTGGTCTTTTATTGCCTTTAGTGTTCATTTCAGCTAGAAACTTTAGAAAATGTTATGTATAGTCACATTGTTGGAGTTTTCCCGTGAGCCTGTGTTGGCTTGTACAGCGTGTTACTGGGGCAGAACCATCGAAGGTACACTTTTGTACCATATCTACCTCTTTGCACATTAAGGTACTAATATGCATCATTTGGTAAAAAGGTGCACCACTGAGGGTACTGCCCCAGAAACAAAACCAAAAAAACATTCAATAATACGATTTTTGCAAATTTGTCTGACACTGTAGTATGAACAGACTAGGAAAAGCAACCACATTAACTGCGAAAGTCAGTGACTTGGCTTTGCTGATGATGCCTGCTTTATCCCCGTGAGAATTACCACAGATGCTAACACAGGCACACACACATACCTGCAGCTGTCTTGAGACAGAGCTGCTCTTCTTCTTAAAGAGCCAAAGCTAAGCAGCTGAACTCTGCGGTCATAATTGAACGGCTTCAGCTAATGATGGCAAGCACCAGGCTCCTCGTTTGTCTCCAAGAAGGCAATACAGTCTAGCAAATCCTCTAATAGTTTAAATCATCCTCGGTTTCTGCCGGACACAGATGTCTCGGTCATGCCAGAGTGCTAATTAGCGAAGTAGAACACAGGTGAGAGCCAAACGAAAGGACACTCTTCCTCATCGCCTGAAGGTGTGATATCATTTCGAGAAAGCTTGAAACCATGGAATATAACACATTTTCACAGCTGCTGATCTGGTCAATATGTTTAACGGGATCCTCCAGACAGACGGGATTCACCAGGTATGTTCTGATTGGCCGGAGGTCCACTGGGAAAATGAAGCACTCGTTCGAACGCAAGCGGTAAGAGCAGAAAATATGAGTCCAGACGACCAGGTGTGTCCTGACTCCTCTGATTGAATTCCCGCCTGCCTCTATGGCTTTCACCACCACAGCTCACTTTTCATCTCACCTAATCTCATTATGATTTTATGGCCTGTGCCGCCCGGGGATGTGAGGCTTTAGGAGTGCACGGAGCTGCCAAATAGATTCCCTTCAAGCTGCTGCGAAAGAGAAACCAAATAAGAGCGAAAATCTCCAGCTTCCCTCCAGTTCCAGCTTGATAGAGTTGTTTTTGACAGAAACTGGAATGACGAGCTGAACTGTTGCTGTTTGATACCGCTAGTTTATTTCACTCCTTCTAATGATCCTTGATGGCAGTTGTCATTGTATAATAACTTGCCTTGGCTAAGACTTAATGACAGCCAATTAGCCGGAGCCTGGAGAGATAGTTATTTTTTAATGTCAGTGGTCTATAAACTGTTTTAAAGTAACATTAGAGCTCAATAATAACAGTTTAAAGGAGCTAATGGTTCCGAAACTGGACGCATTCTGCATTTATTTATTAAAAAATAAATAAAAACAGTTATGATGAAGAAATTGCAATGATTTACCACTGAAGATGGAAACCCTTTCCATGCAACATTTAATGATTACACACAGACCTATTAACCTGGCACGACTCAAGCCTTAGTTTACGCATGAGCGTCATTGCTTAATATTTCAGATCCTTCATATACACATAATAAAGTGATTATGTAATGCCCTTCAGGCTGAGATCTAATTGTTTCTCTCCTCTGCCGGATTGGTGCCTGATACTCTTTCTGAGGCTAATTTGGTGTTGACAGTGTGTCACATTAGGTGTGGACGACGACATCCATCTGGCCAGAGCGCGCTGAAGCTATTCTTAACACAGCACACAGGGGGAGCGTAGGAGTGATAACTGACACGTTCATTTCTGGTTTTGGAACATGGGTTGGAAAAGACTTACACATTCATGTTGAGATATTCTGTGTATGCCAATCTGACCCCCCTCAAGCACACACATTTTCACAGATAAACAGAGCATTTTAGTAATATTTAGTCAAGTAATAGGGACCTTTGGAGGGCCATTTAGGAAAGCTAGTCTAATGATTTCTGGCCTCATCTGCTGTACAAAAAGCATTTTGCTTATATAGGCAATAACTGAACTCCTTGGTGTGCAAGATAATCTGAAATGGGTGTTTTCCTACAACTTAAGGAGGAACTGTACGTGGAAACTATGGATTAATAAATGTCTCTCATGAAAAATGAATGTTCTTGATTTTACTGAATGTGTACTTGTAGTGTACTTAAAATCTTGCAAATACAGGTGCATCTCAATAAATTATAATGTCGTGGAAAAGTTCATTTATTTCAGTAATTCAACTCAAATTGTGAAAGTCGTGTATTAAATAAATGCAATGCACACAGACTGAAGTAGTTTAAGTCTTTGGTTCTTTTAATTGGGATGATTTTGTCTCACATTTAACAAAAACCCACCAATTCACAACAGATTATAATATGGTGACATGCCAATCAGCTAATCAACTCAAAACACCTGCAAAGGTTTCCTGAGCCTTCAAAATGGTCTCTCAGTTTGGTTCACTAGGCTACACAATCATGGGGAAGACTGCTGATCTGACAGTTGTCCAGAAGACAATCATTGACACCCTTCACAAGGAGGGTAAGACACAAACATTCATTACCAAAGAAGCTGTTCACAGAGTGCTGTATCCAAGCATGTTAACAGAAAGTTGAGTGGAAGAAAAAGATGCACAACCAACCGAGAGAACCGCAGCCTTATGAGGATTGTCAAGCAAAATCGATTCAAGAATTTGGGTGAACTTCACAAGGAATGGACTGAGGCTGGGGTCAAGGCATCAAGAGCACCACACACAGACGTGTCGAGGAATTTGGCTACAGTTGTCATCAGAGCGTCTTACCTGGGCTAAGAGAAGAAGAACTGGACTGTTGCCCAGTGGTCCAAAGATAATCTATGAGTATTGTCAAGAGGAAAATGAGAAACAAGAGACCAAAAAATGCAGATGAGCTGAAGGCCACTGTCAAAGAAACCTGGGCTTCACACCACCTCAGCAGTGCCACAAACTGATCACCTCCATGCCACGCCGAATTGAGGCAGTAATTAAAGCAAAAGGAGCCCCTACCAAGTATTGAGTACATATACAGTAAATTAACATACTTTCCAGAAGGCCAACAATTCACTAAACATGTTTTTTTATTGGTCTTATGACATTTTCTAATTTGTTGAGAGTGAATTGGTGGTTTTTTGTTAAATGTGAGACTAAATCATCACAATTAAAATAACCAAAGTCTTAAACTACTTTAGTCTGTGTGCATTTCATTTATTTAATACATGAGTTTCACAATTTGAGTTGAATTACTGAAATAAATGAACTTTTCCATGACATTCAAATTTATTGAGATGCACCTGTAAATTCTCTAAAAAATGCACTTGCAGATAATAATAATAATAATATTAATAAAAAATGCAGCTCAAGTGACTTGAAGATATATACTTTTATGACTTTCTGAACACGTAAGAAGGCATTTAAAAATACAATTTTAGAATAATACTGAATTAAAAGTTTAAATGAAAATACATTTAATAATCCTTGTTATGCTTTCAAGAAGTACACTTACTTATGTGTGTATACACTTAGATATTTTGATGCATTGACTAACATACTAAAAGTAGTTGGTCATAGAATATTTTTATTATTTTAAATATATTAAACTGAAACTTCATCATTGCTAATGTGTCATTACAAATATATGTATTTATCAATTTACTATTGTAAACAGAAATTACAAAATATATTTTACACTGATAAGTTAGCCTACATATATATGCTCATCAGTACATTCAGGAGTAACTGTAACAAAGCAATTATAAATCCTTATTAATTATCTATCTATCTATCTATCTGTCTGTCTGTCTGTCTGTCTGTCTGTCTGTCTGTCTGTCTGTCTGTCTGTCTGTCTGTCTGTCTCTCTGTCTGTCTGTCTGTCTGTCTGTCTCTCTGTCTGTCTGTCTCTCTGTCTGTCTGTCTCTCTGTCTGTCTGTCTGTCTGTCTGTCTGTCTGTCTCTCTGTCTGTCTGTCTGTCTGTCTGTCTGTCTGTCTGTCTGTCTGTCTCTCTGTCTGTCTGTCTGTCTGTCTGTCTGTCTGTCTGTCTGTCTGTCTGTCTGTCTGTCTCTCCGTCTGTCTGTCTCTCCGTCTGTCCGTCCGTCCGTCCGTCCGTCCGGTCGGTCGGTCGGTCGGTCGGTCGGTCGGTCTGTCTGTCTGTCTGTCTGTCTGTCTGTCTGTCTGTCTGTCTCTCTCTCTCTCTCTCTCTCTCTCTCTCTCTCTCTCTCTCTCTCTCTCTCTCTCTCTCTCTCTCTCTCTCTCTCTCTCTCTCTCTCTCTCTCTCTCTCTCTGTCTGTCTGTCTGTCTGTCTGTCTGTCTGTCTGTCTGTCTGTCTGTCTGTCTGTCTGTCTGTCTCTCTCTCTCTCTCTCTCTCTTAATGTAAATGGTTTAAGGGAAATAAAAAAAAGAGCTGAAGTGTTTGAAGTGGTTAAACAAAAAAAAGTTGATGTTATCATGTTGCAGGAAACCCACAGTGATTTAAGAAATGCTGCTGATTGGGCAGTGGAGTGGGATGGAGTCTCAGTTTTGAGTCACAACACCTCACTTAGTGGTGGGGTTGCTATTCTTTTCGCCAAAAGTTTTAGTCCACACACCTATCAGGTCGATGAAGTTGTTAAAGGCAGGCTTTTAAAAGTAAGAGCTACTTTTGAAAAATGTACTTTTGTCTTTATTTGTGTGTATGTCCCTACTTCAGCTGTAGAAAGAATGGTGTTTTTAAATGTACTTTGTTCTGTGATGCAAAAATGTTCTGCAGAAGAATACTTATTTCTGGGAGGTGATTTTAACTGTACAGTGTCAAATTTAGATAGAAATCATGTCGAACCCCATTTGCCCTCTCGTAATCGTTTAACTCAACTTGTTAAGGCACATGAGTTATGTGACGTTTGGAGGAGTTTTAATGGGACACAAAGGCAGTATACCTGGACTCATGTTCGTGACAGTGTTATCTCTCTGGCCAGGTTAGATCGGTTCTATGTATATAAGCATCAAGGCAGTATTGTAAGAAGATGTTTAATCACCCCGTTGGGTTTTACTGATCACAGTATGGTACAGTGTTGTGTGTTTGTAAACTCCATTAAACCAAAGAGTGCATTCTGGCAGCTAAATGTAAACTTGTTAAGTGATAAGTATTTTGGTGATATGTTTAAGGTGTTTTGGGGTGAGTTTAAAACCACAGAGGGATCTTTTAATTCCTTACGACAATGGTGGGATTTTGGAAAAATTCAAATTAAACAGTTTTGTATACAGTATACTCAAAACGTCACTAAAGAGACTATTTTAGTTATGAACACCTTGGAGGCCGATATTCTAAGACTTCAGGAATTGGCAGAGTCAACTGGTGTCCAAAGCTATTTAAACACTTTGGCCAATAAAAAGACACAGTTGGCTGATTTGCTGGGTTTTAAAACACAGGGTGCTCTGGTCAGATCACGGTTCCTGAGTGTGAACCAGATGGATGCTCCTTCCAGGTTCTTTTTTAACTTAGAGAAGAAGAACGGCCAGAGTAGAACCATTCATGCTTTGCGCTCTGAATCTGGCAGATTCTTGACAGACCCTGCAGAAATCCGTAGGAGAGCAGTTATTTTCTATGAAAATTTGTACAAAAGTGAACTTGGAGCAGGATATGAGGTTGAAAGCGACTTTTTCGATGACTTGCCTCAGGTATCAGAGGAAGCCAATGCTAAAGTCTCAGGTGCTTTGAGTGAGGTAGAGCTGTATAAGGCCCTCCAAGGAATGGAGGTGGGAAAGGCTCCGGGAATTGATGGTCTGCCAATTGATTGGTATAAGTCTTTCTGGGCTGAACTGAAAGAGGATCTGCTGGAGGTATTGAATGAAAGCTTGGCTGAAGGCCGGCTGCCTCTGAGCTGTCGCAGAGCAGTGTTAACCCTCTTGCCCAAGAAAGGTGACCTTACTGACATCAAGTGTTGGCGACCCGTATCTCTGCTCTGTAGTGACTACAAACTGCTCTCCAAAGTGTTGGCAAATCGGTTGACAGGGGTGATGAGTTGTGTCATCCATCCTGACCAGACTTACTGTGTTCCTGGCAGATCGATATTTGATAATGTTTCTTTAGTTCGTGATGTGTTTGAGGTCTCCAAGGTGCTTAATTTGGATTGTGGTTTAATTTCTTTGGATCAGGAGAAAGCTTTTGATCGTGTGGAGCATTGTTATCTTTGGAAAGTTTTAGAATCTTTTGGTTTTTGCCAAAAGTTTATTGATTGTATCAAGCTTCTTTATAGTGGCATTGAAAGTATTCTTAAAATCAATGGTGGTTTATGTGCTCCTTTTAAAGTCAATAGAGGTATCAGGCAAGGGTGCTCATTATCTGGCATGCTCTATTCTTTAGCGATTGAACCTCTGTTACACCAAATAAGGGCTAAACTACACGGTATATGTTTGCCAAATTGCAAGGATAATCTCATATTGTCAGCTTATGCTGATGATGTGATAGTTATGATTAGCAGGCAAGGTGACATACGGACCTTGTTAAAGCTACTTTCAGCCTTTAGAGGTGTATCTTCTGCTAGTGTAAACTGGAGGAAAAGTGAAGCATTATTATTGGGTAAATGGATAGAGGGAAAGCCGGAACTGCCAGAGGGCTTAGTTTGGGGAACATCAGGTTTGAAATATTTAGGTGTGTTTCTGGGTGATGATTTAACAGTGCAAAAAAATTGGGAAGGGGTCATTGAGAAAATTAAAGGTCGTCTGGAAAAATGGAAATGTTTATCCCCAAAGATGTCGTACAGAGGCCGCATTTTAATAGTTAATAATTTAGTTGCATCCTCATTATGGCACAAGTTTGCATGTGTTGATCCGCCTATTCACCTGGTAGCTAAAATCCAGGCTACTTTAATTGACTTTTTCTGGGATAAACTGCATTGGGTCCCGCAGAGCGTGCTGTTTTTGCCTAAGGAGGAGGGTGGGCAAGGCTTAATACATCTGCAAAGCAGAATGGCAACCTTTCGGTTACAGCGCATTCAAAGATTATTAGTTGGTTCTGTTGATTTTAAATGGTGTGCTGTTGCATATGTGATTTTACACAAGCTCGAGAATCTGGGGCTGGACAAAACTCTTTTTCTGTTAGACCCCATGAAACTGAACATTTCTGGTTTGTCAGTGTTTTACAGGAACCTTTTTAAGGTTTGGAGTCTTTTTGTTTTTAAACAAACAGAAGACCCACAGTCTCTTTATTGGCTCTTGGAGGAACCTTTAGTTCGTGGAGCACGTCTGGACTTATCTGCAAATGGACTTTTTCCAGGACTTAACAAGGCACTCATCGATAACAAAGTCGTCACCTTGGGACAATTACTGGAGACAGCGGGACTTGATTTTAAAAATGATGAAGCTATTGCTCAACGGTTGGGCTTCAGATCTACTCGTCTGGTTGCACAGCTATTGTTGAAGTGGCAGGCTGCCCTCAAACCAACAGAATGGTCTTTGCTGTCTAGCTTTCGTGATGGCCTCAGTAGACCCAATCCAACGGACTCTTTTCCTCATTTGTTTTTCTCTGTGAATGTGGAAGGTTTTGCTGGAATTTTTTTGGAGACTGTTGAATCTGTGTATGTTGATTTTTTATCTTGTATTGGGAAAACATTATATAAGTATTGTGTGATCTGTTTTAACAGGAAAATGCTAGATGGGAAGATTGACACCCCATGGCGTGATTTTTTTAAACTGGACGCAGATAGAAGACCTCAATGGAGGGCACTGTACAAACCACCATTGATCAAAAGAGGAGGTGACTTGCAGTGGAGGATCCTTCATGGTGCTATTGCAGTCAACTCTTTCATTTCAGTTATAAACCCAGAAATTGGTGATAAATGCCCTTTTTGCAATGAGAGAGAAACCATTTTTCATGCGTTTGTGAAATGTGCTAGATTGGAACCTTTGTTTTTGTTACTAGGAAATATTTTCGCAAGTTGTAGTGAAACCTTTTCTTTGGATGTGTTTATTCTTGGTTTCAAATATGTAAGGAAAAGAAGATTTTCTTGTCAATTGTTGAATTTTACAATAGGGCAGGCCAAGTTGGCTGTGTATATGAGCAGGAAGAAGAAAATTGAACACAATTTAGAACAAAATATAATTGCAGTACTTTCAAATATGGTCCAAACAAGAATATTGACTGATTTTAATTATTATAAGCATATGGATGATCTTGACACCTTTGAAAATATTTGGTGCTGTAATGGTGTATTTGTGTTGCTTGTTAGAAGCTGATGTGGTTTTTACTTTCATGTGAATTGCTTTTGTTTTCATGTAAAGCGAAGTGAAATGTGTGGTTGTATACTGATCTTTTAATGTATTAAAGTCTTGTTAAAATTCAAAAATTCTCTCTCTCTCTCTCTCTCTGTCTGTCTGTCTGTCTGTCTGTCTATCTATCTTATATTGTTTGTTCGCTCATTCGTTTGTTCATTCTTTGTCATTCATGTCATGATCGCCACTATGACAGATTGTAGACTTATTTTAACCTGTGACAATGTTGTAAACTGGTTTTATATCAGTGCTATTTTACAAAATATACTTTTCAAAGTTTTATAAAACTATGAAAGTAAATGAATATGCCTGCCTGCATGTAAAATAAATCAACTGTATTTAGGCTATCTTACATCATTTTAAATGTATTTTTAATTCTGAGTTTGATGTATTTTTCATTTCTAATTATTCCAAACATACTTTTTTCCCCAAATGTTATGCATGTTTTATGTCAAACGTTTTAATGTTTGTGTAAAATCACAGTGCTGAACAGATGCTGTCTGACATGGTTCTTCTTTACTAAGCATCAGGGTTGTAACAAGTAAACAGGACATTAACATATGCCAGTCAGCCTGCCAACAAATATCACCGCTTCTTTAGCGTTTCACTTCAGAAGAAGGCTGCAGTTATCGGTTCTGAGGTTCCTCGAATAGAGGAGCGTCTGAAGCCCTCCAGACCCATCGCTGCAGCTTTGTGCAGCATTGTGAATGTGAAGGCACCTGGACAGGTATAAATATTAATCATGCCCATTGTTAGAGGAAGCTTTGTGGGCTTGACGTGAGCAAAACATCCTAGCTCTTCTCCTCTCTTGCTTCTGATGACTGACAGATTTGAACATTTTATGTATTTTTGTGTATTTTTTTTGTGAAGCGTGGCCCCACAGTCAGTTGGCAGCAAACCTGTCAAGCTGTGCCGCTTGATGTGTGTGTGAAACGGTGGTGATGGCAAAAGCAGAATATTGCTGTAGAGACTGACAGGCTGGAGCATTAGCATTCAGATCCATGCCTCTGCTTTGATATCTGCTGCAAGCCGATGGGACTCCGCAATCGTCCGGCGTACCCTTAATCGTCCACTTCTCACTCTTTCCCACTTCTCACATGTCAGCTCTCCATCCCTGAATCATGTAGCAAGTCATAGTACTGGTCCTTTCTATAGCTCAGCGCTCTTATGTTGCCGTCCGTCTACCCACCGGCTGCCGTCTGAGCTCAGAATCCTTTATGTTTTCACTGTAAGAATACACAGCACATGCAGAGCTGTTTTCACCAGCACATCAAGATGACATGTGGTAGCTTGACTCATTTCAACATGGAAAGGATATGAAAGCCCTGAGGACATGTCCAAGGTCAAAACACAGGGAAGTGCTTTTTGCCCAGGGGAAGTACATATGGTCTTTGGCTGGAAAAGGTAAAGCAGAATGTGTTTACTGTCAGTCTGTTCCAAACTCTATTGTGTTGTCTCGCGCCATACTTCCTACATTGGTTGCACTCTTCTGAGGGTGCATCTTAAGTGCCTTAGATTTGGCACGCTCTACATAGGCAGCAACTACTCTTGGGTAAAAAAGCACAAAAAGTGTCATTGGAACACTTTTGCATCTTATTTACCCCTAAATTGTGTATTTTAGTACCTTACACATACATATTAGTACCTAAAGTGTACATTTTAATATCAAAATGATACTTATTAGCACCTTTTGAAAGCATACTGCCTGACATAATTTTCTGAAAGTGTATGCGCATTGCAATCTAGAGTTTGACGCTAACATGTTGCAAAGCAGAGCACACACAAATGTTTGTTATTTACGATGAGCTGTTTTCATTTATCAATTTTAGTATTGAATTAAATATTTGTATTTCTGGCATGAGATTGACATTTTAAAAAGACCAAAAATATACTTATACATACAATTCACTGCAGTGTCCCACTGAAATGAACACTACATGAATTAAAACATCAACAGCATATATTCCTTTTCACCTAAATTATAATTACAGGGGTAGATTATTAATTAATAAATACTCTCACAGTTTCTTGCATAATACTATAGTATATTAAGACGTTGAAACATTTTACCGTAGTGTATGTCTTGTAAACAATTTCATTTTGATGTTTGCACCATATAATCGGCTCCAAATCTTTAGTTTCTCTGACAAAGTAAACTTGCTCATTAGCGCACCCGGTACAGCATTGCACTTGTGATGTGAAGCTCTCAGGTATGAGTCTGTGAAACATGAATCACTATAAAAGAGCTGAAAGACTTGTAAAAGCAAGATCAAATTACATGGTTGCTTCCGCAAATGTGTTTTTAATCTCACATTTGCTTTTGTTAACACTATCGGTTCGTTTTAATGTAGGGTTTAGTGTAGATGCAACATAATTTTTTTTAAACGATAAAGCATTAACATTTAAGCACATTTTCATTTTGTTTCTGAATGATACATGCAACAGCCATTATACAACATTCACATGCACTGTTTTGGATAAAACTGAGCATGCTTTTAGCGGCACTCACTGGATTTTTCACTTTGAAAGTGTTGTGGAAAGAAGCAATGTAATATCATTTTGCAGAACACATTTTTCCAATGAGCCTGAGTTCTCTCTCTCTCTCTCTTTCTCTCTCTCTCTCTCTCTCTCTCTCTCTCTCTCTCTCTCTCTCTCTCTCTCTCTCTCTCTCTCTCTCTCTCTCTCTCTCTCTCTCTCTCTCTCTCTAAACCGGTGACAGTGCATTCTGAGATTGCCTTCATGAAGGACACATGTAATGCTGAGTTTTGGCTATAGTGGAATCTGTTTTTTAAAAGTTTTCACATTGGCCACTTATAATACAGTAAAAGTCTGCTCACTAGGTTTTAGAACAGAGCTAAATATATTAGGTCTCTCAATTCAAATATCATTAGAAGAGTAGAGTGTAGAGTCCATATGAGGCTAGCACTCTTTGTGAGCAATGCATTTCTCAATGGGCATAACAATGTATGCAGACATATGCAGACGCATGCTGAATCTCAAGAGTGTATTTGCATAGAGGGACTGTGATATGGAGAGGAAAGATACTAATAGCATTTGTGGTATTTTGCATCAGTGTGTCAGAAGGTTGTGCTATTGTCTCAGTATTACACACATCAACTGAACCATCAAATCGGCATGGAGCATGTCTCTCTGTCACAAGCTTTCAGTGTAATACAGAGCTAACACTACTCCAGCTGACAAATATAGATGTTCCATTCAGTAAAATGTTCATGGCCATGTTCAAATAACAAAACTGAGCACATGATTATGTATGTCTATGGTTTTGCATATAAAGTGTTTTAGGCACATTATTTTTGCTACAGTAATATATGTGCTCTGATCAGGTGTTTGTCATTCGTCATTAGCCGAAGCATTACAGCATGTGCAAGCACACAATAGTGCAATAAGAAGCAGACATGTCTAAGCAAACAACTCAGTCGTTTTATAAATCCGTGTAGGCCATCTGTGGGTAAACAGGAGGATGAAGGATATGATCAAATCTGTGTTATTATCAGAGGCACTATAACGGGCGATATGGTTAGGGTGATTACAAGAGCCAGGAGAGAAAGACCTGGACGAACATTCAACATTTTGAAAAATATTAATTATATTTGATTTAATTTAAGTCTAAAAAGTGACCCCCCCCCCACCGATTTTAAAATCATTATTAATAAATCATTATACATTATTTAAAATAAATTATGATAAAATTAATGTTTATCATTATTATTTTAAAATAATGTTTTTATATTTATTTAAAATAAATAATTTCAAATTAGAAATATAAATGGCTTCAGACGGATATATTAAGCCATCATTGATCCCTTAAAGTTATTCCCTGACATAGTTTTGCACTCGAAGAGCTTATGATATGTCTCAAAGAAATGAGATCTGTTATCACAGCAATTAGTTCCAGGAATATATTTCAGTTCATAATTATTTAACAATGCAGTTTAATCTTGATAGCTTGTTTCACTCCAAACAAACACAACATTAACAGCTGTCGACGTTTCAGGTCAGCACTCATTATTTGTGTGAACACAGGTCCCCGAAGAGCACCGTGTCAAGGTGGTCGAGGTTTATAATCATATCCAAATCAGGCGCTGAGTAATAGTTTAATCACAGCTTGTCAGAGAACATTAACATGCTTTTAATTGAATGATGTGCAAAAATAAATAATATATAACACTAATGTTGTTAGCTGCTATCCGGGGAAGAACATGCCAGAATCCATGATAAGTCTCTTAGAGGAGCAGTGATTAACGATAATGTGATCAATTACAGATGAGGAGGATAATACTTCTTATCTATGATGATAAAACTGCCCTTCTGAGGGGGAATTTAATATGGTGCTTTATAAGAGCAACTATCAGGAGGAGGCTTTATGTTTGTAATCTAAAGATTATCTTAAAATAGTGATTGCTACACATTCATCCAAGTAAACTCACAGTCTTTCTCAAGAAAATCATACTCATGCCGTTGTAGTTGATCTCATAAATCTCCAAAACACTCACAGCCATGAAAGCAAAAGAGTTTGTTTACACGACAATGATTTTACTAAAAAATTAAATAGCTGTCACGTACAGATTACAACGTTGTCAAAATGATCGCCATTCACATGGATCCGTGAGATCCACTAAAATCTCTGTATGCCAGACCAGTAGTTGGCGATGTCACTCTGTGAAGACACACTATGCATCTGTGTACATATGCAGTCCTATAGACTTTCCTAATACACATGTGCATGACATCACCATTTTCACAAATTGTTTAGACACAGACATAAAACGACCGGCCAAAACACAAAAAAAGCTTTCTGTTTGAAGTTGAAAATGGTATCTTGGAAACACCCCTTATTTTGTAAGGAGTCCAGACGCATGTTAGAGATTTGGCAGTCCTGCTGCAGACTCATTGGAAATACATGCTTATGTTTCTGCAACACTGATATCACGTACCTTGCTGCACATTTCGTGGCAGTTTCAAAGTGAAATGTCCAGTGAGTGGCACTAAAACGTGGGTCAATATGTGAGGGTGGCCACGGTTTTATTACATTGTTTCAGGCGTGCACTGTGGTGGTTCAAAATCAAAATGTCCGGTGAATGCTGCTAAAAGGTTAACGCTCTGTCATGTTGGAAAATAACATTGCTCTTACATCAAACTCAACCCTTAACCTACCCAAAATTATCAAGGAAAGCAAATGTGATATAAAAACATATTTGCTGAAGCTATTTTAACAATTTTTTACTTCCCTATACGCAGCATTGAGCTATTTTGTCGCACCATCACCAAGTGCAACACCATATTGTGTGAGCTACCGAGCAAACCTAATGTAATGTGGGGACTGTGACAATGGAGTTGGATGGTCCAAATGCAAGGCTTAATTAACAGACTTGGTCAAAACAGGCAGGGTCGAGCACCAGCAAACAGTATAATCCAAGGCAGAGGCAAAAGAGTATTCCAATAAACAGGCAGTGGTCAGGGCAGACGGCAAACAGAGAATCTTTACATATTAGAATTTAGAAAATCCAGACGTATGAAGCTATATATTTGATGCTAGCATTTAAAAGTTTTCTTATATTGCATGTTAAAATAGTTAATCATCCTTAAAGTCATAAAATAATATTCTGCAAGTAAAATTCAGCTCTCAAAATAAAAACTCTGTCCCTATAAATCATAATTTGAGTGAAAATGAATAAAAGTTGTCAGAGTTTTACTGCCTCTAGTGTTCACTTCAACTTGAACTTGCAGCGATCTGTACGTATTGGTCAGTTTTCTGAGTTTTGCAGACATGTAGGTAAAGGCACATATTTCTAGTGAGCCTGGGCAACACATTTGTGTATTTAGCAATATTTGTCCTCCTTAACTTCAATATAAACATTGTGTTTACTCAGCTTGTTGTTATACAAGCAGAGCTATAGCTAATATGATATGGACTTGCTTCTTGCTAGTTTAAAAAGCACTCTTATCCCAGATAATGGAAACCAAGGTATTAAATCTGCACCAAAAACTGGGAAAATGGGACATAGATGTGTAAAAAATCCTGTGAATTAAAATAGCTTCTTATCCACCCATTAGCAAGTTATAACTTTGTAGCTAACTATATTTCACTGTCTCTCTCTTCTGTGTCTGTAGTGTCTTATGCTCTGTTTCATAAGTTTTAAATGATTTACATTATTGCAGATGTTATCAAACTACGGATAGTCTGCTTTTTCTCTCTCACTCATATCCATTGTGCACAATAAGTGAGCTTAATTGTTTTCCATGAGTAATTGTAGTGCATTTCAAATCTTAAACACTGTTTAAAAGCTATACTTGCAGATAATATATAATGTAATGAAATATAAGGCCATTTAAAGGGTTAGTTCACCCCAGAATGAAAATTGTCATTCATTACTCACCCTCATGTCGTTCCAGACCCGTAAGACCTTCGTTCATCTTCAGAACACAAATTAAGATGTTTTCGATTCAATCGGAGAACTCTCAGAGCCTCAATATACAGTAATGCAACTGCAATGTTCCCAGGTCCAGAAACATCATGAATACATCGGTGAAACAGTCCATGTGACATCAGTGGCTCGACATGGCAGAAGACGTAACTCGGGGGAGAAGAATGGTTGAGTAAATAGTTATTTTTGTTTTCTTTGCACAAAGAAAAATATTCTCGTAGCATCACAAAACTGAAGTTGAGTCATTGATGTCACAAGGACTGTTTTACCGATGTATTCACTACGCTTCTGGACCTGGGGACATTGCAGTTGCGTTGCTGTATATGGAGGCTCTGAGCGCTCTCCGATTTAATCAACAACATCTTAATTTGTGTTCTGGAGATGAACGAAGGCCTTACGGGTCTGGAACGACATGAGGGTGAGTAATTAATGACAGAATTTCATTTTGGGGAGAACTAACCCTTTAAGTATACTTAAAGAGAGACACTTTCAGAACTGTTTCATAACATTTTTAAAGGGCACTTTGTAATAATGTCACGTTCAACATTTTACTTTAATGTTGTGCTTTAAACGAGTACACTTATTTTGATGTGTTGACTGACATACCGAAGCATATGCAAATTGTAATATATAAGTTAAAATGTAAAGTGAATTTTATAATTAGTTCTGTCAAACGATTAATCACGATTAATTGCGTCCAAAATAAACGTTTGTGTTTGCATAATCAATGCGTATTTTCTGTGTTTATATATATATTATGTATATATAAATACACACATATACAGTATATATTTAGAAAATATTTACATGTCTATATTTATATACATTTAATTTATATTATAAATAAATATATTTAATATGTAAAAAAAAAAAAAAATCTGCAATATATTATACACATGCATGTGTGTGTATTTATATATACATAATACATACACACAGTACACATACATATATTATGTAAACAAAAACCTTTATTTTAGATGTGATTAATCACGATTAATCATTTGAAAGCACTAATTATATTTAAGTAAATATATTCTAGATTACAGCTATATATTTAAATCATGACACAAGTTTCAATATAAATGACATTGAAGTATATTTTACTTTATCATACATGCTTGTGAGAACATTTGCCATATTTCAAAGACAGTAAAGGGGATTATGAAATACATACTTAACTGAAGTTTTACTTAAGTAGGTCAAAAAAACTCTTAAGTTCAACTAAGCACATTTAATGCAATTAAACATATTGTAGTTTAAATGTTTAAGTACGTGTCTGAAAAAAATAAATTCAGTTTGCATTTAAATTTATAATTTTAGTAATAAGTACTCTTTATTTTTAAGTGTACTTTATAAAAAGGGATGACAATGATTTATTGCTAAAATTTTACTGGAGCTCAGAGGAATTTAGCAACACACTGAAAGTCTGTCTCCGTCTGTGTTGCTAGCGTTTGTGTTTACCTCGTGATTCGTCTTGCAAATGAGTCATATGTACTAATGTAAAATGCAAAAACATTATGTTGTGACTAGATCCGGAAAGGGAGGAGTGGTGGGTTTAAATAGACGCAGGCTTGTGTGAGGAAATGGAGGTGGAACAAGAAAAGAGCATCGCAATCATACACCATCAGTGCCATCTGAGCAAACGACTCGGCTGCAGCTGATTGATGGGTGGGTGTAGACAAAGACGTTTCAGATAGAGATGCAGAATCTTCTGGTGTCACAATCCATCACGGTAAGACGAAAACAAGCCTAGGAACACCACAAGCTGCATTTGCCCATCGGTGTCTCGCTGCAATTAGTGCCCTGTAGATTTTCATCATGGGCCTGTAGAGACAGACAGAACAAATTAAGCTATGTTAAAGCATTCATCATCTTCTTTAAAGTATTTGTCATCTGCTTTAAAGTATGTGTTACCTAACAGACAATTATCACGTCTTTATATAAATAAAAGCATTCGTTTCTTCATGTTCCCATTATGTGCTTTGCTATTTCTCACTGTGCTTCTTTGTCACTGACAAAGAGTCCAAATTATTTCTTTAGTGTCAGTGGTGGGTGTCAAGAAGATTTGCAGGGCATTAATAATTCTTAAGCAGCAATAACCTTCTTAAAATAGCTGCTATTTTGTTGTTGATTATGACAGAGCAAGCTGGCACACAGGGTGGGTCGCGGTGTCAGTTACGCAGGGCTGGATTATGGACCGGGTCGGCATACTGTCAAAGACCTCCAAAGCTTTAGGCGGGACGGTCTGAGATACTGAGTGCCATAGTCTATGGCTCATACAGAGCAAACAAAATCCCTGCTACTTTGGACCCTCTTCAGTTTGCCTATCGGCCAAATAGGTCTACTGATGATGCCATTTCTCAGGTCCTGCACTCCTCCCTCACTCACATTGACAGCAAAAATGGCAACTATGTCAGGCTGCTATTCATTGACTATAGCTCCGCTTTCAATACTATTGTCCCCACCAAGCTGGCTGTTAAACTCTCAGACCTCGGCCTAAACACTTCACTTTGTGACTGGATTCAAGATTCTCACCGCCAGACCACAAGTGGTGAAAGTCGGCCAGTTCACCTCCAACTCCATCACCCTGAACATAGGAGCCCCACAGGGCTGTGTCCTGAGTCCCCTGCTCTACTCTCTCTACACACACGACTGCGTGTCCTCTCACAGCTCCACTTCTATCATTAAATTTGCTGATGATACTGTGGTCCTGGGCCTCATTAACAACGATGACGAGACCGCATACTTGGATGAGGTGGAGAGACTTACATCATGGTGCCAGGACAACTGTCTCTCTCTGAACGTGAGCAAAACCAAAGAGCTGATCGTGGACTTCAGGAAGAGACAGCAGCAGCCCTACACTCCTCTTATGATCAGTGGGACCCCTGTGGAGAGGGTGAGCTGCTTCAAGTACCTCGGAGTAAACATCTCCGAGGACCTGACATGGACTACACACATTCAGACTCAGGTTAAGAAAGCCAGGCAAAGACTGTACCATCTGCGACAGCTGAGGAAATTCAGGGTCTCACCAGCTATCCTGAAAACTTTCTATTCAGGGGCCATAGAAAGTGTTCTGACTCAGTGCATCTCAGTGTGGTATAATAATGCCACAAACCAGGACTGCAAAGCTCTACAGAGAGTCGTGCGCTTAGCCGAGCGCATCTCAGGGTCTGCTCTCCCCTCTCTGCAGGACATCTACCTCAAACACTGCAGAAGCAGAGCTGCTAAAATCATCAAAGACTCAACTCACCCCGGTAACCATCTTTTCCGTTTACTGCCATCTGGCAAGCGCTTCAGGAGCTTGATGGCAAAGACAGAGAGACTGAGGAAGAGCTTCTTCCCTCAGGCCATCAGGCTCCTTAACACAAGCTCTGTTCCATAAACTTTCACAAGACTCATTATTATCTGTAAAAAAAAATAACAAAAACATTCATATTCTCATCATCCGTATTGCCGCTATGTGTGCATACCCAGTACAACCCGTTGCACATCCCTCTCATCCCTCCTGTTTATACTAATATTTATTAAGTCCCATATACTGTTTTTGCACATCCTATTTGTTTTGCACATCTTACTGTTTTACTGTTTTACTGTTTTGCACTTTTCTTTATTCTATTGCACATTTTACTTTTTAGTTATTTTTTTACCTATATATATATGCTCTTGTGTGGTGTTACTCTTATATAATTTTTTTTTTATTCTTTGCACTGTCCACTGAGCGGACCTGATTTGACCTACATTTCACTTTTGATTATACCCTGTATAATTTATTATGTGACAAATAAAGAAACCTTGAACCTTGAACCTTGAACTATACGTTAAAAATTCTACTTAAGTGTGTTAAGAAACAGTCATGTAAGTGTCACTCTTTAAGTCACTTAAGTGGCCTTTTATTTCAATAATATTATAACTTCTATAACTTTTCTTATTAACAAGGGTATTATTATTTATTTTATTGGGTTGCAGTCAAAGTTTGACGAAAGAGATTAGTTTCCAGCTGTTGCTTGAACATTGTCAGGGATTTAGCTTTCCGGATTGGGATTGGAAGATCATTCCACCAGCCAGGAACGGTGAACGAAAAAGTGATTTTGTGCCGCGTCAATTATTATATATTTTTTCTTTACCCAGTCAGTCTAGTCCCAATGAAAACTCTAAACTGCATTTTAAATCTGCCAGAAATATAGTAAGGCAAACTATAAATGTGTTCCAAATGACGCGCTATACACTATGTACTCGAAGGTAGTTTTGTCCCACTCTGTAAAGAAAGCTGCAACAGTTAAGTAAAGTTTTATATTTTTTTTACATTAACTGCATTTGCATACAAAATGGCATATAATAGTGCATAAGTGTGCAGATTGTGATGCAACTAATATAATAGATGCACTTAAAATTGCAGAACTACAGCAGATTTCAAAATATCCATGACAGCATTTTAGTGTCACTACCTGGTGTTTTGATACCTGCATAACATAGCAAATCTCCGTCCGATCCGCTGTCAATCCCACAATTCCCTTTGGGAGCGTGTAGCTGGACTCCCATAGGAACGTCTGCTCAGCTCGGCTCACTCCGCATCAGTGGACACGTGCCGTTAGAATGCTGGAACAACTTTCACATATGGAGCACATCTATCATGCCTTTAAATGCTGCCTACGCTCAATAAGTTTGGGAACGGAGCCTACTTGTCACAAAATGACCCATTGAGATTCTGTTCCTCGTTTTGATTACTTACAATAAAAGACAAGCACTCTTGCACTGCAATCTGCAGTTGTAAAAGTGATATACAAGCAGTCTTCGTGATGACAGCATTATTGCCATTGGTTTTACATTTATGCATTTAGCAAATGCTTTCATCTAAAATGACTTACAGAAGAACATTCATCATAGAAAGAGCAATATTCATAGTATACAATGACAGGTTTATTCCCTTGTAAAAAAGTTCACTTTAATATACTTTTAAAATGAGTACTTAGTGTAAATAATATGTTTTTAATTATATACTTACTGTAAGTGTGAACTGAATGTAATGTTTTCAGATACTTAAATGCATGTTCATTGAAATCAATAATTTATTATAGTTTATATTAAATGGAATTAGCTGAACTTTATCATTATGTGTAATTTCATAATTACTTTGATTGAACTGTGGTTAAAGTTAGTGCTGAATGTACTGACAAGCATTTATGGTAAACTAAAATATGTCACACTTTATTTGAAGGTGTCCTTGTTACAGTGTTATACATTTAAATACAGAGTAATATTAATTAAATACATGCACTTATTATATAGTTAGTGTTAGGATTAGGGTTTGTCTTAGGGTTACTAAAATATAGGGTTACCTTAAAATATAGTATTTATATTACAACTAATACGTCATGTATTTAAATGTATTTTCTAATGACACATTTGTAATATAGTTGCAAATAATTATTCTTAAAATACATTAACTTTAAAATGTAATATTCAATAACACAACAGTTTAAATTATAGTATGTTAGTCAACACATCAAAATGAGGGCACTTAATTATTTTTTTTTAATTTGACATTGTTACAAATTGCACCTTTACTTAAGTGTGTTTAGAAAAAGTCATTAAACTGTCTCTCTTTTGGTGCAATAGGTATTTTATTAATATTATCACAGTCAGAATCAGAATGATTTTTATTGTCAGGTATGGTTACACATACAAGGAATTTGTTTTTTGTGGAAGAAGCTGTGTGTCTATCCTAGAGGATAGAGCGTTGGACTTGTGTTCCTGTGTGGCTCAGTGGTAGAGCATTGTGTTAGCAGCGCAAAAAGGTTGTGGGTTCGATTCCCAGGGAACACACATACTAATGAAAATGTATAACCTGAATGTAAATCCAAGTCTCTTTGGATAAAAGCGTCTGCTAAATGCATAAATGTAACCTGAGGTCTTGGGTTTGAATCTCGGCTCCGGCTGGAATTGTCCACGACTGAGATGAGACCCTTGAGCAAGGCACCGAACCCCCGACTGCTCCCCGGGTGCCGCAGTGTCGGCTGCCCACTGTTTGTGCACTTGGATGAGTTAAATGTAGAGAACACATTTCACTGCTGGTTATACTCTGTATAATTGTGTGTGACAAATAAAGCAACAAAAAAAATGCTGCTGCAATGCAACAGAAGGACAGTGACAGAACCAAAAACACAAATAATATAAAGAACAATTAAATAAGGAATCACAATTGTAGTAAAAATACCAGTTTAATATAGAGCTATTGTTTCAGCTCCGGGAATTAGTTATTAAATATTTAATATGCTCGATTAAGCCCTATTAATATTTCTTTACAGTTTACACCTTATTAAGTGCTTGTCCAGCAATCACTAAAAAGTACATTCTGTTAATCTCAATTAAAATCTCGCTTACATTCCCCGTGGCCCCAGGTAACGATACACGAGATTAATAATTTCTAGTTTTGAGCTAGGTTGCGTTATCTTTAGGGCAAATAAGGATAAAAATACTTAAAATCACATTCCAGAGACAATTCTTTATGAAATGAAAAATGGTTTATTCGTGATATTGCTATTCTAACATAAATGGATTAACTGAGAAGACATAGACATACACACATACGAGAATTGAGGTTAACTGTATGAAAGAATAATATTCTTTCTATTTCATAGCTTAACCAACCAGCCAAAAGATCACGAACGAACCTTTGCTTCGTTACTGCATTCAGATCATATTTTAACCAGTTCAGTCAGGATTAGGAATTCAGTTTGTACTTGCTTGGATGGGTTTTAAAGCAGGCTCGGAGTTGGTTCGTTTTCCCGCGGGAGTTCTTTGTTTCGGGCGTCACGTGTTCAGCTCGGGCTCCTTCGGTTGTTCTCGTGTGGAGACTTGAGATGGCTGCGTGACGTCACCGGGGAAAGCTCTCCTCTGCAATCGTTGAATTCGTGGCTCCGTTACGGCTTTGGCACAGCCTTAGACCCCCTCCGATGGTTGGTTTCGTTGAGAGAGAGTCCGGCGGGCCGGCTTCCAGGTCAGCCTTGCGCGCGTTTGAGCGCGCCGAGTTCAGGAGCGCCAGAGAGTTGCAAGAGGGAAGAGAGAGAGCACGCGAACGCGCCTCGTCTTTTCAACTGTCCGGTTTGGCCGTCCCCAAAGGCGGCTGGTCCAATCAGAGCGTCGGTACGGGGCGGAGCCCCGCCTGCCCGGCTGGTTTTTTGCAAAGCATTTTCATGTGAGGACAGAACTTGTTTGTACCCCTGTTATTCAAACTCTTATCGTGTTTACACATTTATAATAATCACCACATTCGTTATCGTACTGATTCATGAAATTTTGCAACCATTCATAAAAGTCTAAACACTACCTAAACATTCCAGCTTAAAGTATGATTAGAAATCAGCCCACGTTTTCCTAACTTAATATTCATATTCCACAAGCATATGAGAGAAAGAGTACACATTAATATCCATATATTTCTTTGTGGATGCTTTGAAAGTCATGAAATGAACGAATGTCTTTGAGAAGCATTCTCGCTACGTTCCTTTGTTCCACAACAGGAAGAAAACGCGCGCTTTTGCGCTGAGGCGGAGGAGGGGCTTTTAGAGGGCTGCTGATTCTTTAGCTGCCCCCCCCCTTCTGGTGACTTGTAGAGTTGAATTCCTGCCGATATATCTTACATATCCCCCTCGGGCTTGGTGATGTTCCCCTGAGGGAACATTGTCAGGCCCTGGAACAAGAGGCAGGAAGAACAGGCACATACAAGACACAAACATCATTCCTATCACTGACTAAAACCTGGTGCAGGGTAATTTGGGAAGGAACAGGTTAGAAACTTGAGAAGACATAGGGATGCATTGTTTATCATTATTGACAATTGGGTCATTTTTGACTGTTTTAATTGTCAGGGGCTCGACGAGGCGGTATAGGCATGATCTCAGTCAGGTTGTTCAAATTCTCGGGTTCGGGTTCTAGGTCGGGATTACCACGTCGAACAAGGCGAGGGACGCCTGACGTGCATTTGTTGAGAGACTCTTGGACGACGTTCACTCGCTTGTGTAGGAGGAAGGCCAGTGTCAAATTCATAACATATCCTACGATAGTAGAGATACAAAGCGCCGTGTCAGCGGCAGACCAGGACCGAATAATTGGCGCGCCGGCGGGCGGAAGGCGAGCGATAGCTTCTAGCGCTGTCAGCCGGTGTCAATTCACTAAGAGATTTCGATTTCAACCTGATATTCATCGTCGGTGAGGTGATACAATGCTAACTCGTCAATATGGAGGATCACGCCCTTCGGGACAGTGATCCATAACATTTGGTTGGGCAAATTAATGCGCGTGGCGTCGTGTTAATCGCATGTGAGGGTGGCTGGTCGTGCTGGGGTACTGACCAGCCAACGGTTTCTGATGATTTCGGCTTGCGTTACCTCAACTTGAGAACGTGGTGTTGTTTCGGCGGGGCAGCTAGTGTCGGGTTTAATGGATTCTAAACCGCAGATGCCCTTGGTATTATCGCGTACGCAGAGTTTACTCGGGTAGGGGGGAAGTGAATGTCCTAAGTGAGCGTGCCCATCTTTGAGTTTGGGGCCAGATACAACCGTTCGTTGTAATACGCAGCGACTTTAGGAGTTTGGATTTTTACATAGGTTTTCCCTTGCCGTAATCCCGCATTCACAACGTCTTTGAGCCGGTAAACATTATTAACGTCGATAATGGGCAAACTGAAAAGGCCACTAAATCACCTGTTTCCGGGTTTGCGTATATGGGAATAGCGCTACCGGGAAAGGGGCGAGATGGGTTTGGATGAGACTAGCGGGGCCCGCAGTGGCCGAAGTTACAACGTTTGAACAAGGCTAAGAGGTATCGTGTAGCACGGAATCCTATTCATGCTACATTGTCAATCGAGGAACTTACATCGTGTATCATGTCGTTCATGACTTTGGCGGGTGGCCTCGATCGGTCGACAGCGGTTCTCACAGCGAATTACAACGACTTTACTGACGGAAGTCGATCTCAATTTCAGGACCTGGATTCAAGGTTTGGTTAAGGGGTTCAAAGTGAAAAAGAGAAAAGGAAACACAAAGTGAGACACGCGATAAAGAACCCAAACGATAAAGTAAAAAAAAAAAAATAGTTTTAAACTAAAAATAGAAATTAAAAAAAAATATAATAAAAAAAAAATATAATAATGAAAAAAAAAAATTGAGAGTAACTCCTCTCTACTAGATTGGTCCTAGCAGTGCTGCGGAGGAGAGAATATGGGTTGTGTCTAAGCATGGTTGCTATATGTTTTCCTAAAATGACAATAGTTATGCTTGTGTGGTGCATATGGTTGTCGGTCTGTGTCAGTGGGTCGGATCCTCCCCCTTTTCCTGTCGGTGGTTTGGATTTGCCGGTTGGCACTGGCAACCCATCATGGTGCATCGTGTGCGTGTGTCCGTGTACTCCCCCTCTGGCCGTGAGGTACTACGAGCTGTGGCGCAGTGAGTGGCTCAGGGACATACGTGTGGACACCGTCTTGCAGATGCAGCATGTAGTCGACAGAGTGGAGCTCGTGGAGCTCGGAGGAGGTGTTCAGGTCCGTATAGGAAATAGAATGTTCAAATCGGTTTGACATGTGAGCTGTCAAGGTTCGTAGTGACGAATCTGCATGTGAGGGTGAGGAGATCGTCAGCAGCGAACTGAGGTGGTATGGTAATGCAGGAGGGCAGGGGTGTGCTCGCCAGTGGCGGGGTACTGCTGCCACTGTAGGGTTGGGTGGGAGGGCATGAAAGGTCCAGGACTCTTCATGTGATGCACCTGCTGTGGTGAGGGCATCGTTTTGGTCATTTGAGGGGCTGGAGTTTGGGAGGAAACGTTTGGATGTCAGACCTGATCTGGTGTTCTCCGGAGGAATGGCAGGTGACTGAGACAGCACTTTCAGGAACTTGGAGTTTCATCAGCAGGTGTTTGTTGGACGCTGCTGTGATTTGGAGTATTGGGTGTTGAGTTAGTGTTTAACTCTGTTGCTGGGTTTTCAGGTGGGGTTTCATGTCCATCTGAAGTTAGGGTGTTTACTGTTCTCTGAGAGCAAGGTGAAGCGGTGCTGTTTTCTGGGGCTGATTTGTTCAGCTTGTCACTGCCGTTCCGTCTGACAGCTAGTCAGGCTAACTCTGGTTCGTCTTTCTTTTCCCACTTCCGGTCCTCCTCTTTTCGTTGGAAGAACTCTTTCACCATCATTTCCATCAGCTTCTGTGAGTCAAAATGCGGTGGTGTTTCTTGTTCTTGTGTGGATTCAGTTTGAACTCGGTCAGCTTGGAATCTTGGTGACTTCTTTCGTCGATTCCTTGGGCTGACTGCTCCAGGGTGAGTTTGTCGCTTTCCCTTGGAGTTTCCATACGAGCTTGGCTGGTTCCACGATCTGTCCCATGACTTATCCCAGTGTCGTCCAGGTGAGCGTTGACGTCCGCGCGGTCCATCCCATCGGTCATACCTCTGTTTAGGTCGGGTGTCAGCGTGTGAGTATCGTTCTCTGTTGGACGGGGGTGCATTCCACTTTCTGTGTGGTGGCTTAGCGCTGTCTTGGCGTTGGGTGCCCTCTAGAGCCAGTTCATGGTGTTGCGTGTTGAAATCAAGAACTCATGCGGTTTTTGTGCTCTTTTCTGAGGCCATCTTTTGTTTGTAGTAGGCCTTTTGCACCAAGTCTCGCAACTGCTGAGTGTTCATCGTTCGTGGACATGCGAGAACGCCAAGATGGTGGCTTATGCCAGGATGAAGATTCCTGAGGAAGAGAGTTTTAAAGTTCAGTTCATCTTCCATGTCAGAATCATTGCGAGTTCCAAAATATGCTTGTCTGAGTCGACTATAGTACGCTTGAGGAGTGTCGTGACGTCCTTGTCTCGTCTCCAGGGCAGCCACTAAGCCTTGATCGGACTCAGGGTCGGCGAACTCTTTAATAAGGGCTTTTCGCAGCCGTTGGTAATCAGTCTTTGTGTTAACAGGCTGCCGGTCCAGGAAGCTGCGTACTTCAGGGCTGGATGTCGTTCGGAGTAAATAGAGTTTATCTTTGTCCGTAACGCTAGGTCGCATTTCCAGATGGAAATCAATATCTTGCAGATACGCCTGGACCGTTTGGCTGTTTGGCACGCTGGGGTTGAATTTGCTAACGTTTCGGGCGAGCTTGTCAAGGTCTTTTAGGTCCAAGCTGTGCGACGATCTGCGGCTGGCTGCAGCAGATTCTTCTGGTTCTGTCGTGATATAAAGTTCTTCAGACGGCGCTGGTGACTGTTTTAACATCACCCCCTCTGTCTTATGTTCACGTGTCAGTCCAGGCACAGGTGACTTGGTCCTGCTTGGCAGGGGTGCGGTTGGTGCACGTCCTGTCCTTGACGGCTCATGGCGTAGTTCGTAAGCGTGCTTGAGTTCCTCTTGGAAACTTTCAGACTCCTCTGTGACGTAGTCGAGCTGTTGTGTTAGGCGGCTGATCTCGTTTCTTGATTCAGCCAAATGAGCTTCGAGGGCCTTGATTCTGCTGTTTTTGTCCCTGAAGTCAGTCTTTGCCTTCTCTAGTAGCTTCTCTGCATACTGTAGCTTGTCTGCACGATCAGCAAAGTCCTCTTTGAGTTGCTGCATTTCGTGGCCGGTAGCTTCTAGAGTTTCTTTTAGCCTGTTGATTTCCTCATCGGCGCCTTGCTCCACCTCATCGGTCCCTTCCCGTCGTACCTGAGCTTCACGTTCCAGCTGCTCTGTGCGTCGTTGTGCGCTTGTCAGCTCCTGCTGGCGTTGTGCGGCGTACTTGTCGCTCAGTTTGAGGGTGGCGATGAGTGTGTGACTTAAGCTTGAGGTGATCTTGGCTAATTCTTTGTGATTGTAGTTTTGACTTGGGTCTTGTCTCATGATGCTTGTGATGTTGTCATCTAGTTGGTCCTGTGTCTGATGTTGGAGTGCTTCAGCAGCTTTAGGGAGGATGCTGTTTGTTGTAGCACTTAGCCACATTTCCAGTCCTTCCCAGTGACCGACATGTTCTGGCTGGTGATACATGTTCTGGCGGTGATGGGATCTTGGACCGAACTGACACAGACCTTGGATGGGAAACAAAGCAAAACAAAAACACAAACAAAACAACAGGGGTGTGAATGTGCACAGTGTAGTGTATGCTAGTGTTGAGTGTGATTCTGTTTCTGTGGTCCTCTGTGGTGGGGTGCGTGTAATTTGCAGCTTCTGCGTAGAAATTGCGCCCACGTAGAGGCAGCACTGTTGGGAAACAGAAAGAAAAGCACACTAACAGAATGAGTACACAGGGACAATAACACTAGACCGATCTCTCTTTTAATAGCAGATTCTCTCTTCGCTTTGTTAAGTCTGATTTAGAAGGACGCTTCTAATCAGAGGATTGTAGGCGAGTTTTCTCTTTGTAATAAGACTGGTATTGCTATTCCAATTTTCTCCTTGATGGAGGAAACAACAGCAATGACAGTACTTGTCCCTGAATGGCAGGATTTTACACCGCAACGCTGGTCAGCGTGTGTCACGCGTGTTAAAACTTTTGCCGATGTCTATCTTCTCATTGCACCTGCTTTAACTGGGAGGGGTAGGATTTCACAATAGAGGGTAAATGATAAACAGTTTGAATGTGGTTCTCAAGTTTCATACATATCTGTTCAATTGTGACATTTCGCTCTATTCGTGATCTTCCCCTGGCTAGCTTTAAGCAAACAAGTCAAATTAGAAGTTAGTAACAGGGAGAAAAGAAAAGAGAAATTAAGATTTATTCCCAAGATTTAGAACTAATACGTTGGCACAAGGTGGTGCTGTTGAGTCGCTATGCTAAGGTTACGTTTTATGCTCCAGATTGGTGAGAAATGACTTTCACTGTATGGTGTCCCTGTCACTTCTCCAACACAACACTAGGGGGAGCACTATCTACTCTCAGGCCTAAGTAAAGAGGACTAATTTTAATTTAATAAAATTATTTTAATTAAATTATTATTAATTTTACTTGAGTTAATCAGATCACCTAAGGAAATGAAGTGTGGCCTACAGATAGAGCCGGACTTGTATTTAAGTTTGGAATTAGCATTAAAAATTAGAATTTGGTTTCTAATTAAAATGTATGATGTTATAATTAAAATTAATAGGATTCACTTAGGATTAGAATTTACAAATGCAATCTGCAATTGAGTTGACAAACCAATATTGTTGCAAAATGTAGACAGGAAGTGTAATTAATTATTAAATGTAATTAGAATTTTCGAATTCATAATTAATTATTAAATTAATTTACAGCTTCTAAATCACTAGTTTTGGATTCCCATAATAGTAATTAAAATAATTTCCAAACTTAAGCATTCCTCTCATTGTCCTTAACATCAAAAAAAAAATAAAAACAATAATCAATCGGTATCCTACTTGTAAATGAACTTAAAAATTTCTGGCCCTCTTGATAACGTAGGGTTTTATTGTAGTGGTCAAATTATAAGAGCGTTTATGGTTCGTAAATGGATGCTGTTGTTGGAAGCAGGAATTGAAAATTTTATTAAATTAAATTAATTCAAAATTAATTTGTAATCAATTGTGACATTCAATTAACAATTAAACATTCCTAACAATAGCGCTCATCCATTGATGTGTTATGAAATCATAAAAAGCCATTATAATTGGACTAAATCAACCTCACTATGTTATCAAAGTAACACTGAATTATCTTCTAATAACCCACCAGTTATTAAGCTGGTCCCACAAAAGGTAAGAAGACTTTAATCAGCTGTTATATTAAACCAACCTGTGAAAATGTCAACACTGATGATTGGGAAACATTAACACAGCCAACTTAAAACGTGTTAGTCTTTTAAATGAGAGACTAGAGAGAGAAAGGGAATTAGTGTTAGCTGTGAACCACATTTCCACAAACACACTGCATTCAAGCTTTAAATGCTATGTGCTAATCGCTAGCCGTAATGCTACCAGCATGGCTAAAGCTACAATGCTACAGTTTCTTTGTTAGCTTAGCGCTAATGCTATTTACACGTGGCTAAGTCTCCACGTGGTTAAACTGGTCGCTATGGCGACTCAGTGCCTGTAGGCAGAAGTAAAATGTGCTTCACGCTTCAGAGTCAACGAGCCTGGTTCAGACTTGAATTTTCTATAGCACATATAATCTCACTCATTTAGGACGAGATACATTTATCTACGGGTTACTTATAAATTATCAAAGCCTCGGCGGGCTATCATGCGAATATCTGTCTGTTTAGACCGCACACATAAAAAAAAAACAACAATTAAATCGATTTGCAAAATGTCTCCCTTTCTCAAAAACGACTGGCCACTCCTTTGAGCGCCGTGCGTTTGAATTCACTCGTGAACTCAAAAATGGGCTGAGAATTACTTAAATAGCTACTTTAATATTCTACAGCGGGAGTCAGGTGGCTGGGTTTGCAGTGGAACACGCACTAACAAAAGCATTACCACGAAGGCCTTAAGAGAGGGGCAACAAGGGACACGCTTGTTCGCCTCTCATGCGCTTTAGAGCGACTTTTATTAATTATTTACTGCAGTTTAATTTCTTCTCGAACTCGAGTTAACAGTTACACTCTCTTTCATTCAACCTCACTGTGTTTCGCAAACAAGCATGCAATATCACAAATAACCATTTGTTTCTCTATATTTACTCAATTCTTCCGGATAAAAGTGAGAAATATTTATATTGTCTCTGGTTTGATTTATCAGATCTAAACCTTAATTGCCCGCATCCTCCACCATTATGTAGTAAAAATACCAGTTTAATATAGAGCTATTGTTTCAGCTCCGGGAATTAGTTATTAAATATTTAATATGCTCGATTAAGCCCTATTAATATTTCTTTACAGTTTACACCTTATTAAGTGCTTGTCCAGCAATCACTAAAAAGTACATTCTGTTAATCTCAATTAAAATCTCGCTTACATTCCCCGTGGCCCCAGGTAACGATACACGAGATTAATAATTTCTAGTTTTGAGCTAGGTTGCGTTATCTTTAGGGCAAATAAGGATAAAAATACTTAAAATCACATTCCAGAGACAATTCTTTATGAAATGAAAAATGGTTTATTCGTGATATTGCTATTCTAACATAAATGGATTAACTGAGAAGACATAGACATACACACATACGAGAATTGAGGTTAACTGTATGAAAGAATAATATTCTTTCTATTTCATAGCTTAACCAACCAGCCAAAAGATCACGAACGAACCTTTGCTTCGTTACTGCATTCAGATCATATTTTAACCAGTTCAGTCAGGATTAGGAATTCAGTTTGTACTTGCTTGGATGGGTTTTAAAGCAGGCTCGGAGTTGGTTCGTTTTCCCGCGGGAGTTCTTTGTTTCGGGCGTCACGTGTTCAGCTCGGGCTCCTTCGGTTGTTCTCGTGTGGAGACTTGAGATGGCTGCGTGACGTCACCGGGGAAAGCTCTCCTCTGCAATCGTTGAATTCGTGGCTCCGTTACGGCTTTGGCACAGCCTTAGACCCCCTCCGATGGTTGGTTTCGTTGAGAGAGAGTCCGGCGGGCCGGCTTCCAGGTCAGCCTTGCGCGCGTTTGAGCGCGCCGAGTTCAGGAGCGCCAGAGAGTTGCAAGAGGGAAGAGAGAAGAGCACGCGAACGCGCCTCGTCTTTTCAACTGTCCGGTTTGGACGTCCCCAAAGGCGGCTGGTCCAATCAGAGCGTCGGTACGGGGCGGAGCCCCGCCTGCCCGGCTGGTTTTTTGCAAAGCATTTTCATGTGAGGACAGAACTTGTTTGTACCCCTGTTATTCAAACTCTTATCGTGTTTACACATTTATAATAATCACCACATTCGTTATCGTACTGATTCATGAAATTTTGCAACCATTCATAAAAGTCTAAACACTACCTAAACATTCCAGCTTAAAGTATGATTAGAAATCAGCCCACGTTTTCCTAACTTAATATTCATATTCAACAAGCATATGAGAGAAAGAGTACACATTAATATCCATATATTTCTTTGTGGATGCTTTGAAAGTCATGAAATGAACGAATGTCTTTGAGAAGCATTCTCGCTACGTTCCTTTGTTCCACAACAGGAAGAAAACGCGCGCTTTTGCGCTGAGGCGGAGGAGGGGCTTTTAGAGGGCTGCTGATTCTTTAGCTGCCCCCCCCCTTCTGGTGACTTGTAGAGTTGAATTCCTGCCGATATATCTTACACAATATACGAATTGACAATTGTGTGTACAGGTATATAACAATGGTCCGTTTTGTATGTGCAGGTATATTTTGTGCAATTGAAGTGTAGACTAAGTATATGTGTTAGATAAATAAGTGTATACGTGTATAAATACTGTGTGCACCATAATTATTGTCAAGTGTTCATGAGATGATTGCCTGAGGGAAGAAACTGGTTCTGTGTCTGGTCGTTCTGGTGCTCAGAGCTCTGTAGCGTCGACCAGACGGTAACAGTTCAAAGAGGGAATGTGCTGATGTGAGGGGTTCAGAGTGATTGTGACCGCTCTTTAGCTCACTCTGGATGAGTACAGTTCTTGGAGAGTGGGGAGGGTTGTACAATGATGCTCAGCAGCAGGGGCGGACTGGGGGTAATAATTGGCCCTGTACTTTCTGGCACAGAGTGGCCCACTAAACCCGGTCCCCAACACACCATAAACCCACCAGCTTAAATATAACACAATTCAGAAATAAAAATGCTTCTATTTTTTATTACTGCAATTATTTCCATTAACGTTAATGAATGACTGGCACTTTTTACATTATAATTAGTCTTTTCTGGTTTATATGACAAATAGTAAATCATTTAGAACCATTTTTAAACATATTTTTTTATAGGGACAGATTAATATCACCGACGTTAAAAATAATATAAGTCCACAATGCTCTGCTTAAAAGACTTGGTATGTAGTGCATAATATTGACTGTTTTTAATGGTGCCTTTCTATTGGTCATTTAGAAATAATTATAATATGCTGATTTTCTGCTCAAGAAACATGTTTGATTATTATCAAATTTGAAAACAGTTGTGCTGCTTCATATTTTTATGGAAAATGTGATACATTATTATTTATGGCTATTTAAAAAAATAATATACGTTTATTCAACAAGGTTGTAGTAGATTGATTTAAGTGACAGTAAAGTTATTTATACTTATAACAATTTTATTATATTTGAAATAAATGCTGTTCTTTAACTTTGTATTCATTAAATAATCATGAAAATGCTGAAGTATCACATTTTCCACAAAAACATATTAGGCCTAAGTGAAAACATTTTTCAGTATTGATAATAATGAAAACCATTAGTGATAGGTTAATTTATCAAAAATAATTACTGATAATAATTAGGCAGCAAAACAGCATATTAGAACGATTTCTAAAGGATCGTGTGACACTGAAGACAATGATGCAGAAAATTCAGCTTTGATCACAGAAATAAATTACATTTTAAAATATTTTTCATAGAAAACCAATATTTTAAGTTTAATATTTGATATTATTTATTTGATGAAATAAATTAATCCTTTTTTTTTTCTTAATTATTTAAAACTAAAATCAAATAAAAAATTTGATTGTGTATATAAATTCTGTATATAAAATAATGCATGTGAACTAGCAAATTATATTTGTATTAATATAGGCTATATGACTTTCCTAATCACAGCACTTGAAAGCTAATGTCTTCAGATTTACAATGTTCTAGAGTAAGTTTGATAATTATATTTTATGTTTTTCTTGTTTTAATTCTTAGACACGGGAAATTACAGAAGAAAGCCTCAATATATATGTACAAACATTCACTCTTATCTTATACTGTGACAAATAACATGAAATTAATTTAAGAAATTTGAGAAGACCAGTAGTTCTTTGCTCCCCTGAAAATGAATGTCTGTTGTTTAGGATTTTCATCGTTAACAGTTGTCAAATATTGCTGAATTGTCTGGTCATGTTTAGCTTACATCCTACCTCAGAGTCAGCTCGTATTCAAGTCGCACGCAGCTCAGCTCCATTCAATCGGGGGGTCTCCTGAAGTCCACGGTCATCTCCACTGTTTTGAGTGTGTTCAGCTCCAGGTTGTTAAGACTGCACCAGACAGCCAGCTCCTAAACCTCCTGTCTGTAAGCAGACTCGTCACCGTCTTGAATGAGGGAGATGAGTGTGGTGTCATCTGCAAACTTCAGGAGCTTGACAGAGGGGTCTTTGGATGTGCAGTCGTTTGTGTACAGGGAGAAGAGCAGTGGGGAGAGAACACATCCCTGAGGAGCTCCAGGCCTGGCACAGCTTGTCTCGACTAATCTGAATTACAGGTGTGGGAGAGGTGTTCAGGGTATGGGGTGTTTTTTCAAATCTACAATGGAACTCATTCAGATCGTCTGCCTGTTGTTGATTCTCCAGAGTGCTAGGGGATGGTGTCTTGTAACTGGTGATCTCTTTCAGACCTTTCCACACTGAAGCAGAATCACTGGAAGAGAACTGGATCCTTCACAAGAATTAATGAATAGAACTATGGCGGCGAGTAGAATGGCTTGCAGTTGATGAAGAGCGTTTCTAGATCAGAACAACACATCTTCTTTAACACTGTTACATCTGTACACCACCTCTCATTGATGTAAAAGCACATTCCGCCGCCACGCGATTTCTCCGCTGGAATGGCACCGTTCAGCCAGGTTTTTGTGAAACACAGAGCAGTAGAGTTTGAAGCATTCTTGTTTAACCGGGAAACCAGAAGGATTTCATCCGTTTTAAAAGTAGGTAACGGCGTTCTTCATCCCCGCCGGTGAAGTTTCACGAGCACACAGCCTCGCTTCCCCCATCTGCGCATCCTGTATTGTCTAAACAGCACCGCTGCTCCGCCAGCAAAACATCAGAATAGACTAAATCCGGTGAAATATCTGGTGGTGTGTACTTCCGAATGTCCAGCAATTCGTCTCTGGTGAAACCCATTGCAAGGATATGACTAAAGATAGGAAAAACTAACAAAAACATAAAAACAACTGCGGACGATAGCACGAAGGCTGCCATCTGCGGCGTCATCTTGATTAGAATATATGATCTGCAAGTAATGTTATTTACTTATTTTAAATTTGAAGTACACTACAAGTGCACATTCAGTACAATTATGCACACTTCTTATTCACAAGGTTAGAAATCTTAGAAAACATGCTACTGTAGGGCAAAGGACCTTGCTTTAAAGTTGTTTTATGTAAAAGTTCTACAAAAATTCAAGATGTTAAATATCACTTGCCCTTCACTTAGAGTACAGTTCATGATATCCATTACAGAATCTTACCGTAGTGATGCGATGTATTGATTAGTCGGCTAATAACGAGAACCACACCTGGAGTGACTTCAGAGTGTTTATTTTGTCGAAGCTCTTTATTCTGCGTTCTCAAAGCAAGGCTTAACAAGGATTGAACGTAATTTCGTGAAATTCAAATGTCTTCTCATCTTCTCCGCTTACATGGACGTACATCCTCTTGATGAAGCAACAGTGTGGGGATTTGTCAGGTAGGCCTGATTCCTCCGTGTTATTCTGACATCTACTTTGTCCGCCGCGGTTCTTCTCCTCGTTACACTTTGACAAGATCACAAATTTGTCGCCCTCCGAGGGTTCATTTGAATAATCAATGTCTGCGTGATTCAGCTGCTGACTCCATCAGTTGGATTCAGGATCTCATTAATATGAACCTTGTCTATTTTTATGCCAAACTAGCATTTACATGCTTGCCTTATCTGTCATTTTTTTGCGTAATTGACAAGCAAGCTAACAGTCTCTCTCTTCTTTCATCTTTGCTTTCTTTTCTTTAGGAAACATGTTCCCATGTTCTTTAATTATCCCCTTAACCTGACTGGATGAGATATACACGGCACGGCTGCTTTTAGCTTTCAACATGGCTAGAAAATTGGATTATTTCATTCAGATTGGGCAGAAGATGACAGAATTAAACTGTTACTCTTCAGGTGTGAATAATGTGAACTATGTGGCGATTTGATTCAGTGTCTTATTCGGATCCGTACCATTGGGTTTGTGTTTGTCACAGATTTGATATTCCTTCTCTGTGAATGCATTATTTCAAGCTCATGTTTAGTTTGTTTTATTGTTTGTCTCGGATGAATATTGCTCCTCTGTTCTCCACGTGTGAAATCTTATAAAAGGAGCATGATGTAAGAACGGACAAAGAAGAGAGCGATCAATGTGCTGAAGAGTATAATGTCTTGCTCGAGGACAGCGAAGAGAGGTTGTGGCTCATATATTTGCACACCCATAACCATAAAAGCTGCGATCGACATTCCTTTCAACTCTCCGACAAGAGGAGATGTACAGAAAGACTGTAGTATTCTTTAGCTTACTCTCTTTTGCTGCTTTAAGGAAAGTCTTTTAAGCCAGTACGACCGCACATTATTTGTGATCAATATTTCAGTGGCCATGCACATCAAAGCACCTTACAAAAGAGAATTAAATAGCTATGGAAGTTATTATTTTCCTGCAAGTGTACAGACGGCTCCCGTGTGACCAATAGACTGTGTACAAATTATACAATGACTTTTAAGGGTGCTGACTTTTTAAAATTAATTTCTACAGGAAATTATCTAGTCACAGGTTCATCTCCAGCAGAATACATCATATTTTGGTGGCCAAATGTCAGCTGTTAAGTTTTTTGCAGTTTTTTTATTAGAAAAAATATGTTTTTAATTGTTATTATTTTGTGTGATGAATATATAACAAAATTATTAATAATGAAATTATTCATGTTTATGCGGTGCCCCACTGCCTTGCTATGGTTACCTATAAATCAGCCAGTGAAAATGTGCATCGTGACTAATTTGTAAGCCAATTTTACATTTTAAAGTAACTGAATAGTTTGAAACTTTGTTGAAATGTGTATACCCTTGAGTTGAGTTGAGTTGAGTTGAGTTGAGTTGAGTTGAGTAAGTGAGTGAGTATGTGAGAATGAGTGAATTTGTGCATGAGTGAGTTGAGTGTGTGAGTGTTTGCATGCACAAATGAGAGTGTGAGTGAGTGAGTGAGTGAGTGAGTGAGTGAGTGAGTGAATGAATGAGTGTGTGTTAGTGTGTGCGTAAGTGGGAGTGCGCGTGAGTGTGTGCGTGCATGCATGTTTGCATGAGCAATTGAGCATGAGTGTGTGTGTGTGTGTGTGTGTATAATGGAGTGAATTTGTGCATGTGTTTGTGAGTTGAGTGCGTGCTTGTGCGAGTGAGGGTGTGAGTGATTGTACTGGTATTCACTACGTCATGGGGACCTAAGCTCCCCATAAATATAGTAATACCAGTACATTTTGACCTTATGAGGATCTATTACAGGTCCTTATGAGGAATGTTTTGAAAATCATAAAAATGATAAAGTTTTCTGTGAGGGGTAAGTTTAGGGTAAAGACATAGAAAATATGGTTTGTACAGTAGAAATACCATTACACCTATGGAATGTCCCCATAATAATGGGAATAGCAGTGTATGTGAGTGAGTGTTTTCCACCTAATGCAGCCGGAGGTTGAGGTTTTAGGAAAGACTTATGTACAAGAGTGAAATTCCATTCAGATAACACATGCAGTCATTAAAGACGAGTGATAGACTGTCTTGAACATGAAGTAAAAGAGTTGTAGGTTACCACATTTCTTCTCCTCCCGAGGCATGCTAGTGCTTTTGCTATGGTGAATGTCAGCATCTGAGCTCTGTAGAGTTCTCTCCTGTTGTTCGGGGATTATATCTGGCTAGTCAGCTTACTGTGATGATAAAAAGAAGTGTGTTGTGCTGCCTTCAAGTCATGTCGAAATGATCGTATTTAGAAGATGAGAGCACATGAATAGCTCCATAATGTTATAGCTACCAGTGGGAAACTATGGATTGTCTTTGAGCCTTGAATCTCAGAGTTATGGATGCATCAAGTGAAGCAGATTCAAATGCACATCATATTAAATGTGTAAGTAAACTGAGCTTAATAAGACTTAATGAGAATTATATATAAAGAAGTACATGTAATTAATAGTGTACAGTTAATTGAAATATATGTTTCAGTTCATTATTGTTTCTGTTAAGATGGAAATGTATGCCCGTGGCACCAATGTAACACCTCACTCCCCTGACCTCAAATAGAGGCGCTCTAGCAACTGACGCTAGAGGCTGTAGCCTTTGGCGTTACTTGTTAGAGCGCGGCCTCCTACTGGGAATCGTTCGAGACGCTGCACTAGATACGAGTTGGGACGGTGCGGACTCATTTACATTGGTGCCGTGACCCGATGGGAGTGAGGTTCAGAGGTGAATGTAACGAATGTGTATGCCCGTGGTGTCAATGTAAACCTCACTCCCCTGACCTCAATAGAGCAGCTCTAACAACTGACGCTAGAGGCTGTAGCCTTTGGCGTTACTTGTTAGAGCGCCTGCCTCCTATGTGGAATCTCTGTTCAAGACCTCGTCACTAGAACGAGTTGGGACGGTGCGGACCTGTTACATTGGTGCCGTGACCCGGATGAGTGAGGTTCATGAATTAACGGATGTGTATGCCCCGTGGTATCAATGTAAACCTCACTCCTGACCTCAAATAGAGCGCTCTAGCAACTGACGCTAGAGGCTGTAGTATATAGGCATATGTATATTCACGTTTCTTACTAATTAAGAAATTAACAAACTAGCGCCATAAATCCAACCTTCCACATTTATCATTTATCATTTATTTAAAAAGTACACTTATTTTAATGTTTTGACTAACATACTAAAGCGCATGCACTGAAATACGGGTCGCAGAAACAATTTTCACTTATTAGTTGCTGAATTTCACAATTATAAATAAACTGCATTAAACGTGATATTTTCTGATATAAAGTAGAACAACTATACGAATATACATACTCCAATAATATTTATTTAAAATTTGTAATGTAATTTATACAGTGTGTAAAGTACTTCACTATAATTTTAACAGTAATGTGTTTTAATATCACACTTAAAATATATTTTAAATCTTCCTTACAAATGTATTGTAATATTCAACAGTACATTTGAACTATTGCAAAGACAATATAATAATGAAATGACACACAACATATAAGTAAGTGAGTTTAAATGGGTCAAAACACACTTAAGTTAAATTGGATTTCATTGAAAAAATATTTCTGTTTGAATAGCCTTTATTTATTAAAATTAAAATGTAAATAATTGTTTTAATAATCTGTTGTTGTGCTTTAAACAAGTACTCTTATTTGGATGTGTTGAAAAATTTACTAAAGCACGTCAAGTCCTTAATTATAATTATAACTATAATTTTAAATTAATTTTAAACATTTGAATCTTCATATTTTCATAATATTTTGTTATGCTTGAAGCACACTTATTTTGATGTGTTGTCTATCCTATGAAAGCACATGTAAAGTATTTACCTGGCAAGCGCAATTACATCTAATATGATTTTAAACTATATATGTACATTTTAAATACAAATATAAACTAACACCATAAAACCAACATTCTACTGGGATTCAATCTCTCAGGTTAAACACTCATGATTTCTCCTGACCACATTCATTTCAAGAAGTCTTGTTTGTGTTCGAGCAGCCTTTCATCCTTTCTGTCACACTCTTTCTGTGCACGCAGAAGAAGAAAGATGCAGCGAGAGGGAGAGCAAAGCATCTCTGAAATCCCGAGCTATCAGCATCAGAATCAGAGACAAAGCGCAGTGAGTCATGAGTGGGCCTGTCACTGAGGGTGCTGTAATTCATCACGGATGCCACTGTACGTTGACAGGGCCGCAGCTGCTCTCTGCACACGTGCCTCATCCTCATGATCCTTCTGCACGACCTGTTGAGGGAGTCTGGAGAATATGTGTACTCTGTGAGTAACCAAGAGAGAGGTTTTTACTCGATTGGAGGCACGTTTGGTAAATACAGTAGCGCTCTTACAGCGAAGGCTTCATTACATCGAAACAATGGTGTAGGATTTACTTTGAAACCATTTTCCATTGTGACCACGAGCAAACTATACAGTGACTTTTGAAAATTAATTTCTACAGGACATTTTCATGCCACAGTCTGTTGAGGGTCATCTCATGCTAAATAAATAGTGTTATTGAGGCTTTCGCACAATTAACCACATTTAATCTATAAAAACCATAACGTTTCTTGTGAAACAAACTCTAACATCCCTTGTTTTATTAATAACTTTGAAATAGTTTTATTTTTACAGCGTATAATAAAATAAACAATATTTTTACTCAGTATTTGCTAGTAAATGTCATCAATAATTACAAAGAAACAGCAAGTAACACATTAAATATGACATTTTAAAGTAGAAAAACATATTTGTAAGCTGCTCTCCAACAACTAATCTTTTAGTTTTTTTGTGCATGGGTATACGTAATACATCAAAAATAATAATAAAACTGAATTAAACATGAAATCAGAAAGACTGAAATAGTTTTCTTGCAAAACATTTCCCAATGATATTTGTTAGAAATAAAAAAGTTTTGTTATTTATTTTATTTATTCAATCATTCATGTTTTTAAAAACTTGAAAAAAGATTATTGGAGAATGTTTTAGAAGAAACGTCGATTTCAGTCTTTCTGATTTCATGTTCAATTCAATGTGTTACTTGCCGATTCTTTAAAAATGATTTCTGATTGAAAATGTTTCAGTGCAGAGGAGAAATACGTACACAAATGCAGTTTGACAGAAACCCTTCAGCATCCGAGGGGGCTTGCATGTTGCTTGTAGAGGGAATATGTGAGATGTGTATGAGTTATGCTCCTGCATGCATCAGTCTTTCTCCTCCTCTCAGTTTAACATCCGCAGAATGCTTAACGTCTCGGCGTGTGAATGATGGATGCATCTTTACAGTTTGGCAACACACTGCACGCTTGCAATATGTCACCAAAATGAACTTGAGCTACATCAATATATTTCAAGAAATAGTTCATCTAAAAATGAAATTCTGTTTTCATATGCAGCTGTTTTCATCTGTGGAATATTTGTAGGTTTAAGGTGTTTTATGTTTCTAAACGATGAACGTGCACTTTGTAATAATGCATAATTAAACCTTTATTAAGTAAAAATGAAATTAAAGTTTTAATCATTTTTCTTGTGCTTTAAAGAAGTACACTTATTTTGATGTTGACTAGCATACTAAAGCACATGTACAGTATTCGATTATAGATTTAACTGTAGTTTGAAAATTGCTAATTCATCATTAAAACATGCACTTAAAATATGTTTTAATAAATATCCAGTACAGTTTAAATTACAATTTTCAAGAGATTATTAAAATTACATATATAAAGATGTACTGAAGTCTAACTTATATTAACTTAATATAAACTGTTTTATTATTAATTAATTGTTAATAACATGCAGTTACATTACATTCGGTTCACACTTCAGTATATTATTTTAAAGTATGGATTAGGTCTGTATATATGATCATACAGGTTTCAGCAGTAAAAAGACAGAATAGTCATTCTTAGGGGAATTGTGTCTCTTTCAACAATATTTCATCTGTGCAGCCCTGTGTGTGCAAGCAAGCTTTTATGTGCTTATAGAAAGAAGAAAACTATCCTGCCATTGATCACATTGTGAAAACCGTAGCAGCCTGCTGGCTGTGACCAGAAAGTAAGCAGCCCACGCACGCTTTACTGTGTCACGTGTGACCTCAGTCATGCATCCCACCCAGACAGGTCTCTTTCACAACACCTACTGCAGGTCTGAATATGCTAAATCCAGCACCGTTGCGGATATGTCCAAAGTGATTCTGCTTCATTACATTGAATTTTAGAGCAGCAGCGAGGCTGTAACCCTACTCAACACATCTCTAAAAAAGATTATTGATTAAACAGACTGCCTGCGTGAAAAGAACGGCAGCCCAGATGTGATATGAATACTATTGGGTGCATTTAAGACTTATCTACAGACATGTGTAGCCCACTGGAATATAATTCTAGAATGTAGTGGGTTATATTGTTTAATTTACCATTTGTGTAATTTAGTATCACAGTCAGAACTAAAAGGTTATGTAGTCTAACACTTCATATACGGAGTCACAAAATACGTGTGATTTGTGTCTTTTAAGAATGCTGTTATTGGTATTAAAGATGATTGGGGTGCACAGGTAAAAAACTTGCTTTTGCCCTAAGAGTTAGGTTGATCGTTAATTTCATTGGTTCGTATGTGTTAAGTCCCTCCCTCCTGGGAAAATAAGAGTTTTTGATTGGGGAATGAGGGAGGAGAGACGTGCAGCTGAGGAGAGAGCTGATCAGAGCGATTTAGCTGACAGATTGCAGAAAATACAGTAAATTAATCGATAGATCATCGTATTAATACTTTTGAAGTGTATATATTCCGTGTGTATGCATGAGTGGTTCCGTTAATTCTTTTGTTAATATTTACATTCGGAGTGTACGTTTTCCGTTACCGCGGTTACGTCATTAGCTCGTAAATAGCAGACAGACTGTGCTTAAGGTTATCGTCAATCATAACTTTTAAAAAAAGGACAAAAGTACTGAAATCTTTGTGAGTTCATCTTGTAATTGACCCGAGGGAGACCAGATAGCGTCTCAGATCACCGTGAGGTCTGAGATTCCTCTGGCTGCGTTGGAGTGACACACATCGGCTGACAGGGACAGCTCAGGACAAGCATCTGCACGAGGAGGCCTTCCACGGTGTTTCGCGATCATTTCACAGTCCAAGTAATTCAGGTACACTTGTTTACATTTTGTTTTGCGCTCAGGAGAGTGAAGAGGCCAGTTTCTGTTTCCACGGCCACTACGCACTCAAGCCACGATTCAGGCCTGCTCCGGGGTGGGTTGTGAAAGTGTGTGTGTGTGTGTGTGTGTGTGTGGGCCCACAGTGTTTAATATCTGTTCATATGGTGTTATTCAGCATGCTTGAGAAATGTGAGTGTTCAGAGTAATATTTTGAAACACAAAGTGAGTTATTCTATACATTTAATTTCAAGGGGTTAGTTTGCTCACTTAACTCGAAGTGTGTTTGACTCAGAGGTCAATTTAGTCTATCTTTCATTTGTGATATTTCCCTTTTTGGTGTTAAATTATACCAAACTTGAGATCATCTTGATTGTGTAATAATTTGTCAATTTAATCTTGAGCTATTTCATACCCTTTAATTCTACTTTAATTAAATTCTATATATTTTCTACTTCAAGTGTTTTATTTATTCAAAGGAGTTTATTCGTAACCAGTGAACTTGGGTGAGCATAGATTTTATTCTGAGTAACTTTCTAAAAGAGAAGTATTTAATTCAGTGACATCAGAGGGGCCTTTTAATACAACATCTCTTAGGCACTAGTTTATTGAACCTGGTACTGCCCTTTACTAAACCATAATAAAAGGAGGTAGGGGGCGCTACACAATTTGGGGGCTCGTCCGGGATCTCCCTCTGATAGATCACTGCTGTGTTCCTGAAAAAAGAAGACAGATTGAATCAGCCACGTCCAAGCCCATCTTGCCATCTCATTCTAAGTAACTGATAAGTGAATAAACAGTTATCATGGCTCTGAGAAAAGACCCCAGCCTGCAAACAGAGTTAATCAGCTGGTGCAAAGATGTTAGTGTTGATGAAAGTCATGCTTTAATGTTGATAAATGTACCTGTCCACACAGAAGTGGCCGAGATGGAAGAGGTAATGGAAACAGTGAAAGCTCTAGGGAGAGTTCGTGTCCGAGACACAAGAGAAGGACCTACTTCACTTTCTCTGTTAGTGTTGTGTGAGTGCAGACAAGCCATTGACCACACACACCTACCTCCGGAAGTGTCACCTGGAGAGAGGAAAGAGCCATGGACCATCATAGCAGTCCTACCAAGGAAATCCGTAACTGACACTGCCTCTGGAGATTTTGCAGAGAGACTTACTAAGTTCCTGATGGAAGAAGGTAAATCACTCAGTGACGTACAAACATTGTTCACTCCCCGCAGCACAACTGATAGTTCTCCTGAGTCCATCATACGCGCCATGGGTGAGGTCCTGGAAAGGACTGTAAAGCAACCCAGTGACGCCAATGCATACCGACGCCTGCGCATGTTTTCGGCCATAGTTCCTATCCCCCCAGGAGAGGAGAATATGGAGACATGGATTGAACAAGCGAGGCTTATGATAACTGAGTGTGAATGCTCTGAAAAAGACAAACGGCGACGAATTGTAGAAAGCCTGAAGGGACCGGCATTGGAGATCATAAGAGCTGTCCGGTTTTCTAATCCTGAGGCTAGTGCACTTCAGTACTTGGAAGCATTAGAGAGCACATTCGGATCATCTGAGTCTGGTGAGGACTTATATTTCAAGTTTCGTCTCATGCGCCAGAGCACTGGAGAGACTCTCTCTGAATTTCTGAGAAGGATAGAGAAGATGCTTAGCAAAGTAGTAGAACGTGATGGGTTGTCTCCAGGACTGGTGGATAAAGTAAGAATTGAACAGCTTATTCGAGGGGCAGTGAACTCTGATATGATGTTGCTCCAACTGCGACTAAGAGAGAGAAAGAATCACCCACCTTCTTTTCTGAGTCTGCTGAAGGAGATACGTGAGGCAGAGGAGAGTGAGGCATCTCGACACCGAATGTCAGCTAAAGCAAAAGCCATACATTACCATGAAGAGGAAAGAGCCAGCACCTCTGTCATCCAAGAACTCAAGGCTGAGATTCAAGCGTTAAGAACACAGATATGTGGAGGTGAGTCAAAAACAGTGTCTACTTCATCCCTGGTAATTAAACCAAAAGAAAAACAGATACAGCAGACTGGAAACACTGATGATTCTGAAGTCCAAGATTTAAGAAAACAGGTCCAAAACCTGCAGCAGCAGTTGGCCATTATGAGTGTTAGCTCTACTCAACCCTCATCTCAATTTCCAGAGACGCGGCCAAAGCTCTCCAATTCGTTCACGTCCCTGAAAGGAAAGTCAGCTAAAACAAGAGATGATTACTTCTGCTACAGATGTGGAGAGGACGGTCATATTGCGACAAAATGTAAAGCTCCACCAAACTCGGATCAAGTCATTCAAAAACTGATTCGTTCTCTGCGGCAAATGAAGAGTGAGAAGTATGAGATTGACGAGCACAGCAGAAATAATAATCAAGCCTGTTTCTCTGGGAAGAGTCAGACAGACATCAGTGAGTTCAGTAGTCTTCCCAAAGGCCTAGTTGGACCGGCCTTAACTGTGGAAGTGAAGCTAAATGGACACGTATGTCACGCCCTGTTGGACACTGGATCACAAGTGACGATCGTGTTTGACAGCTGGTTTTCCAGAAATCTTCCAAATATGCCCATACACCCCCTGACTGGATTGTCAATATGGGGGCTCAGTTCATCTAGTTATCCATATAAGGGGTATATAGTTGTCGATGTCACATTCCCTGCTTCTGTTACTGGTGTGGAAGAGTCACTGTCCATTCTTGCCCTCGTATGCCCTGATCCTCAAGGTCCTCCACAAGTGCCAGTTATAATTGGTACCAATGCCAGTTTCTTCAAACGACTATCTACGCTCAGTCAAGGTATGGATGGATCCAGTGTCGCAAATGCTTTGAAAATCCAGACCCGACACACTATTATTCATCTGCCCCAGCTGCGAGAGAATGAGAAACTCCCTGACAAGCCTGAAGGAAAAGTGCTGTGGATAGGACCTGGTGACTGTGTGGTTCCGCCCAGAGGGGAAGTACATGCCGTCTGTCAAATGGAAACTGACAAGCCTCTGAGAACTGAGATCTTCATTGTAGACACAGCGGAAGAAAACCGTCTTCCAGCTGGAACATTCATTACCCCTTTAGTACTTCCGTCTTCCGCAGTAGATGGGAATAATATCCAAGTCCTGGTCCATAACGAAACATCTAAGGAAATTTATATTCCTTCAGGAACAGTAGTTGCCCATGTATATCCCACAGACACGCTCACAGTGCCTTCCGTAGTTTCCAACAGCTCCAAAGTAATAGACCCAAAGTTGTTTGATTTTGGCGATTCATCTATCCCTGAGGCTTGGGAACAGAGACTGCGTCAGAGGCTGTCTGCCAGAGGAGATGTGTTTTCCACCAATGAGTGGGACGTTGGATTAGCCAGCGGGGTCGAGCATCACATCGGGCTGCGAGACAGCAAGCCATTCAGAGAACGATCCAGACGCATTGCTCCTGCGGATATCGAGGATGTACGACGCCATATTAAGGAACTGTTAGCGGCAGGAATCATTAAGGAGTCGAGGAGTCCATATGCATCACCCATAGTAGTTGCACGGAAGAAGAGTGGGGCAATCAGGATGTGCATCGACTACCGCACTCTAAACGCTCGTACAGTCCCGGATCAGTACACCACTCCCCGGATCGATGACGCCCTGGACTGTTTGGCTGGTAGTAAATGGTTCTCCGTATTGGACCTCCGCAGCGGATATTATCAAATAGCCATGAAGGAGGAAGATAAAGAGAAGACTGCATTTATCTGCCCCCTTGGGTTCTTTCAGTTTGAGCGGATGCCGCAAGGGATTACTGGAGCTCCAGCCACATTCCAGCGGTTAATGGAGAAAGCCGTCGGTGACATGCACCTCCTCCAAGTAATAGTTTATCTCGATGACATCATTGTGTTTGGACGCACACTTGAAGAGCATGAAGAGAGACTATTAAAAGTCCTAGACCGTCTGCGAGAGTGTGGCCTGAAAGTCTCGATTGACAAGTGCCAGTTTTGCCAGTCCCAAGTCCGTTACGTGGGGCACATTGTGTCAGCTGCTGGAGTATCACCAGACCCAGCCAAGATTGAAGCAGTAACTCGCTGGAAGATGCCCACCGACCTGAGGTCATTGAGATCTTTCCTGGGTTTTTGTGGGTTTTATCGACGCTTTATAAAAGGTTATTCATCTATTGTGAGGCCGTTGACTGAACTCACCAAAGGGTATCCGCCAACTTCTGGTCACAACAAGAAGGCAAAGAATGGAACGCAGTACTTCAAGGAATCCGAACCATTTGGAGAACGCTGGGATGACGCCTGTACATCAGCCTTCCACAAAATCATTCATTCCCTCACACACGCGCCAGTATTGGCTTTTGCCGATCACACCAAACCATATATCCTTCATGTAGATGCCAGCATGAATGGGTTGGGCGCTGTACTGAATCAGGAACACCCGAATGGTTTAAGACCCGTGGCTTACGCAAGCCGAAAACTGAGTTTATCCGAACAGCGTTACCCCATTCATCAGCTGGAGTTCCTGGCGCTTAAATGGGCCGTTGTGGACAAGTTCCATGACTACCTGTATGGTGCACAGTTTGTGGTTAAAACAGACAACAATCCGCTCACCTATGTCTTGTCAACTGCCAAGTTGAGTGCAACAGGTCATCGCTGGTTAGCCGCTCTATCAACCTACAACTTCAGTTTGCAGTACAAGCCAGGAAGTCACAACATCGACGCGGATGTGCTGTCCCGTTATCCCTATGGATCAAGCCATGACTCTGGATGGAAAGAGATACCCAAATGCGGGGTGAAGGCCATCTGTCAATTAGCTGTAACTGAGGAAAGTGACGAGTCATCCGTGCGACTGGTAGACCAGCTAGGGGTTTCCCCTCAGAGCGTTCCGGATGCCTTCTCTTGTCCTACAGCCCTTGGTATTTGTCCTATGGAACAACTGACTCATGCTGAGTTAAGGAAAGCGCAAGAGGAGGATGTGGTAATTGGTAAAGTGATGAGAGATGTGGAGTGTGGGAAAATACTTAACGTTGCAAAGAGTTCTGATTCCACCGTTGCTCTGCTACAGCGTCAAGGTCCCAAGTTGATGATCCAGAACCAGCTTCTGCACCGTGTCACAAAAAGTTCCAGTGGGAAAGAAAAGAAACAACTTGTCTTACCTGCAAAGTACTGGTCTCAAGTCCTGCATTCCTTGCATGATGATTCAGGTCATTTAGGAGTAGAGAGAACTACAGAACTCCTGAAGGATCGCTTCTATTGGCCTAGAATGTCTGTGTACATTGAACATTATGTCAAGAATTGTGGCCGTTGTATAGCACGCAAGACATTACCCAAGAAGTTTGCACCCTTACATCACATGACCAGCAGTGGGCCTTTCGATTTAGTGTGTATCGACTTCTTGTCAATTGAACCCGATTCAAGAGGCATGGGTAATGTCCTAGTTGTTACAGATCATTTCACCCGTTACGCCCAAGCGTTTGTAACCAAAGATCAGAAAGCTCTAACAGTGGCGAAGATACTGTGTGACAAATTCTTTGTTCACTATGGCCTACCCTCTCGTATCCATTCAGACCAGGGGCGGGATTTTGAAAGTGGTCTCATAAAAGAGCTGCTAAGAATGCTCGGGATACGAAAATCAAGAACTTCACCCTACCATCCCCAAGGCGACCCACAGCCTGAAAGGTTCAACAGAACACTTCTTTCCATGCTTGGTACGCTGGATCCTGCAGAGAAGAGCAGATGGAGTCAACATGTTAATCGATTAGTACACGCCTACAACTGTACTAAGAACGATGCCACTGGGCATTCGCCATATTATCTTCTCTTCGGAAGGGAGGCTCGTCTGCCAGTGGATCTGTGTTTTGGGACGTCGCCTGATGGGGTGGGAGTCAGTAACCATCACCAGTATGTGGAGAGAATGAAGTCAGAGTTGCAGAGAGCATATCAGTTAGCAACTGAGACTGCCCGGAAAAGTCAACAGAGGAACAAACGGTTGTATGACAAACAAGTGAAACATCAGACTCTAGAAGTGGGAGATAGGGTGCTGATAAAAAATCTGGCACTGACTGGAAAGCACAAACTTGCCGACAAATGGAATTCTGTACCATACCTGGTGATAGAAAAGCTGAAGAACTTACCTGTTTACCGTCTGAAACCTGAATCAGGGATGGGAGGTGTAAGGACTTTACACCGAGATCATCTTTTACCTGTTGGGGGTGAAGTGAGGTTGTCCGTTCCTGAAGTCTCAAGGACAGTTTCTGCGCCGCCGGAGACCAGGACAAGAACTGCGGAGAGAAAACAAAGAAAAGAATTAGGAGGAAGGAGGGTGACACAGAGTGAAGGAGCACCCAGAACTGAGTCTGAAAGTGAGGAGGATGATCTGTGGTATTGCTACCCGGATAGAGTAGAGAGACAGCCCAGGCCAGAGAGTGATGCGCAAGATGGATCTGCTGTGGAGAAGAACACAGTTTACCGTGGAGGTGAATTGGATAGACCCTATGCAGAAGTTGCTGAGCCGACGTTCACTGCAGAAGGCCAGGCAGAACTACCAGATCAGAGTCCAGACGAAATGGGAGATCCTGGTTTAGAAGGGGGAGATCCCGGTGCAGATAACACTGCCAGAGAGGTAGTAGAGCCTGTCCATTCCCACCCCAAAAGAAACAGAAGACCTGTAGTCAGGTTGAGCTATGACAGCTTGGGCCGGCCCACTAACCGACCTTTAACCCTGGTTCATAGAGGAATGGTCATAAATGTTGAGGGTGGGAAATCCGAAAAGAAACCCTGTAGCACAGTTTGGTGTCACACTATGGCACAGTGTACTCGATGTGCTCAGGTGAGTGCTCAAATGGAGCCCAGAGTCACAGTTAAAGTGTAGAGAAATAATCTCATGGGGTCATGAGATGTTTAGAAGGGGAAGCATGTAGCCCACTGGAATATAATTCTAGAATGTAGTGGGTTATATTGTTTAATTTACCATTTGTGTAATTTAGTATCACAGTCAGAACTAAAAGGTTATGTAGTCTAACACTTCATATACGGAGTCACAAAATACGTGTGATTTGTGTCTTTTAAGAATGCTGTTATTGGTATTAAAGATGATTGGGGTGCACAGGTAAAAAACTTGCTTTTGCCCTAAGAGTTAGGTTGATCGTTAATTTCATTGGTTCGTATGTGTTAAGTCCCTCCCTCCTGGGAAAATAAGAGTTTTTGATTGGGGAATGAGGGAGGAGAGACGTGCAGCTGAGGAGAGACGTGCAGCTGAGGAGAGAGCTGATCAGAGCGATTTAGCTGACAGATTGCAGAAAATACAGTAAATTAATCGATAGATCATCGTATTAATACTTTTGAAGTGTATATATTCCGTGTGTATGCATGAGTGGTTCCGTTAATTCTTTTGTTAATATTTACATTCGGAGTGTACGTTTTCCGTTACCGCGGTTACGTCATTAGCTCGTAAATAGCAGACAGACTGTGCTTAAGGTTATCGTCAATCATAACTTTTAAAAAAAGGACAAAAGTACTGAAATCTTTGTGAGTTCATCTTGTAATTGACCCGAGGGAGACCAGATAGCGTCTCAGATCACCGTGAGGTCTGAGATTCCTCTGGCTGCGTTGGAGTGACACACATCGGCTGACAGGGACAGCTCAGGACAAGCATCTGCACGAGGAGGCCTTCCACGGTGTTTCGCGATCATTTCACAGTCCAAGTAATTCAGGTACACTTGTTTACATTTTGTTTTGCGCTCAGGAGAGTGAAGAGGCCAGTTTCTGTTTCCACGGCCACTACGCACTCAAGCCACGATTCAGGCCTGCTCCGGGGTGGGTTGTGAAAGTGTGTGTGTGTGTGTGTGTGTGTGTGGGCCCACAGTGTTTAATATCTGTTCATATGGTGTTATTCAGCATGCTTGAGAAATGTGAGTGTTCAGAGTAATATTTTGAAACACAAAGTGAGTTATTCTATACATTTAATTTCAAGGGGTTAGTTTGCTCACTTAACTCGAAGTGTGTTTGACTCAGAGGTCAATTTAGTCTATCTTTCATTTGTGATATTTCCCTTTTTGGTGTTAAATTATACCAAACTTGAGATCATCTTGATTGTGTAATAATTTGTCAATTTAATCTTGAGCTATTTCATACCCTTTAATTCTACTTTAATTAAATTCTATATATTTTCTACTTCAAGTGTTTTATTTATTCAAAGGAGTTTATTCGTAACCAGTGAACTTGGGTGAGCATAGATTTTATTCTGAGTAACTTTCTAAAAGAGAAGTATTTAATTCAGTGACATCAGAGGGGCCTTTTAATACAACATCTCTTAGGCACTAGTTTATTGAACCTGGTACTGCCCTTTACTAAACCATAATAAAAGGAGGTAGGGGGCGCTACACATGTAATTACATTGAGCAACAGCTGTGGCGCATAGCAAGAAACGCACTTGATATTTTCCAGTGGTGGACAAAGTACACAGATCAAGTACTTGAGTAAAAGTACAGATACGTATACTAAAATATTACTCCAGTAAAAGTAAAAGTACTGCTTTTTCAATTTTACTCGAGTGAAAGTACAAAAGTACTCCATTTTTTATGTACTTAAGTAAAAAAGTACTGATAGACAGATTTATTTTGCAATTGTATATAGACTACTTTATTTCATTTTATATTAGCACATATTTTTATAATCATACTGCCCAAAATACCTGGGTTTTTCCCAAAATAACCACTATAGAGTCAAGATATATATTTTGTTGATATGGACTACGTTGATGAGAGTGATGTAGTAACGTTCACTGTGAAGCTTACACTGACATGTACCTGAGAGAAAACAGATTTCACCATCTAATCTTCACCAGTAAGAACAAAGTGTTTTAGAACTTGTTTTGCAGAACGTCAGTTATATATGACATGAGAATTAGGCCTGAAATTAGGAAGAACATTTTAAGGAAAATATAATTATATTTTCATAATTATTTTTTTTTCTTCTCAAACCTTGTCTGTGGTGTAAAAACACCCCTGGCCCAATGCCCCCAGAGGGCATCACTTCCCACTCTGATAATTACTGTAGTTACTATGTTCTGAACATCACATCCTTTCTTTTTCCCTCAGATGGAATCTATCTAGGTGGCTGAATAAAGATATTTGGACTTTATATCTAAAAATGTCCTCAACTTAGCACCAGCAAGCTTGTTAGCTAGACAGTTAGCATCAGCTAACAATATTTACTTATTTTCAGTATGGTTATGAATAAACATTCATATCTGTCTACTCGGCTAGTTGATCTAAACAATATAAAAATGTATACTGTTGATAAACAATATAAAAACAGACGTCACATAGGTCTAAATGCATAGCATTTTAATAAAACTGCTAACGTTACAGCAGCGGGGAATATGAACGTGCATGAGTTATTTTATTTAATCGGTGTTATTTTAATGTTTTGTTTTTTGACCTAAAACATAACGTTAGAGACACTGATGTTGATCTGTCTGCTTTCAAGCATTTCAGTGGGCTTAAATAGATCACCCTTTACAGCAGATTTAGTTCACAAACAACTGACAGTTTTGACCTAAGTATTATTTTCAGTTACAATAATTAATATTAAAATTTGACATTAGTAACTTACTTTTCACAGCATCAGTAGCGCGCGCTCACAAGATCTCCCGGTTCTTTACTTGTGAGTTCAGTTGACTGAAGAAGACTCGCTCTAAACGGATCAATTGAATCAGTGAGTTTTCGACTCGAGAACAGTTGCGTTTGTTGCGATTTGCGAACCGATTGAACAGGTTCATTGAAAAGAATCAGTTTGTTCATGAATCAGACACCGCTTCTGCGTCTCGGAGCACGTGATGTATCACGTGAGTAACGATATGTTTTATGAAATGTAGTGAAGTAAAAAGTACGATCTTATGCTTTGGAATGTAGTGAAGTAAAAGTAAAAGTTACTCAAAATAAAACTACTCCAGTAAAGTACAGATACTTGAAAAATGTACTTAAGTACAGTAACGAAGTAGTTGTACTTCGTTAATGACCACCTCTGATATTTTCAGAACAAATAAATAATTAAATGAAACAGTCTGTTGATGCTTTCCATTGCAATATGGTAGCATACGTGTAGTTTGATTGAAATCGCACACCTGATTGCAGCATCTCAAATCTCACTGATGGAACTTGTATTCCTTTAAAAGCCGCTGGAGTCTGAGTTCAGATCTCTGTAAGGACGCATGAGCGTGTCCTCAATCTCTCAGTCCTCAGGGAAACGCATCGGGCTCCTGGGAACCAGTTTGTTTATCTTTGCGCATGCATACAAATCTCCTTTTAACCCCCATGTTTGTTTTTTGAGATTTTGAAATAAATAAAACAATAGCTTAAAAACACTTAACATTGAAGAATCGGGTTGTTTACGTTTCTTATCTTATGATAAATAAACACATTGCAACTTGGTAACATGCTTTATGTCCTCCATTAAAAAATAAATCATATTTTCTGGTCTGGGATATAAAAGCGTGATTAAGCGCAAGGACTCTACGCCCCATGTGTTGATTTAGATTTAAAATACAAGCAAGTTTTTTTTTTTTGTGTGTTTTTTTTTCTCCAATGCCATTTTTTCGGGGTCAGATTTACCTCAAACAGAATAAACATGATTATATTTGATAAAAGTCACCTCTTTCTCTTATGTTTGGTCTTTTTTTGTGATAAAAAGAAGTTAAAACCTCAATACTATCTTCCTGCTGGATTATTATTAGGAAAATATATATTTAAAAACTTAAGGGTAAACTAAATGTCAAACTCATAATATTAGTGCTTGTTTTATAATTTAATTATGTTTACGTTTATGTATGCATCTATTTATTCCACTTACAGCATAGATAAATAACTTGAAAATGTAAACAAACTTTTGAATGAATAAATGAGTATATACATATACAGCACACACATATACACACAATGAGTATTTATTTATTTCACTTACAACATAGATAAATAATTAATAATTGAATAACTTATTAGTAAATAAGCAAACAACAATCAGTGTTGGGGGGGTAACGCGAGTTACGTAATAATATTGCTTTTTTCAAGTAACTAGTAAAGTAACACATTACTTTTTAATTTACTAGAAAATATCTGAGTTACTTTTTCCCCATTTATTGATGACACATGCGCTGTGTGAACATGATCTTACTGTAGATCTAATCTAGACTAAATATGAATGTGTATTAATTCATCCCACTCGCAAAAAACAGACTCAGTATTCATCAAAATGAATTAAAACAGTGAAACACAAACTCAGAATATGATGCAAACCTGCAATAATTAAATATGTTAAACAATACAAATATATCTAATCTCATTTTATTAACCGCTGCTGACCTTTGATGATCAGTTCAACCGTAATAATAAGCAAAAATTACTTTAGATTAACAATTGTGCTTGATTGTTTAGTTGTTTTATTGCTGAAGAGTGTTGATCTTCTCCTGTGTTGTTCTGTACAGACGTGATTTACTCGTCCTTCAGCCTGAGGTTTATTCAGTACACTAGTTAGTGTGAAAGGCTTTTATATTTGCTATAAATAAAACTTATTGTATTAAAAACAAACAATCAAGCCCTGCTCATATTTAAAAAGTAACGCGAAAGTAACGTAATGCATTACTTTCCATTAAAAGTAACTAAGTAACGTAATTAGTTACTTTTTTTAGGGAGTAACGCAATATTGTAACGCATTACTTTTAAAAGTAACTTTCCCCGACACTGACAACATTTATGATTGAATGGATGACTGAATGAACACACAATGTTTCTAATAAATATAAGTACTGAAGTGTCTGAGAAAGGTTTAGCGTTGCTCGTGTGTGTGTGAACTGATCTCATCTCAATCCTCTCCAAACCTCACATTTAACAGCAGAGCACTCGGGGGGAAGTACAGCCCACGCAGACCAGCTTTTGTTGAGTTTGTGGATTTGTTGACTATTGTAGGATGAGCTTTTGTCCACGAGAACATTGTGAGCTGAGTTTGTCTGGCTCGAGGTTCTGGAATAAACCCGCTCAGAGCTTCTCTGGCTCTCTGAGAGCATATGTGTGAGTCTGTGAGGACGGCCGTGTGTGTTTGCGTCTCCTCGGCTCTATTGTTTGATACGGGTCAGTACAGAGCTGCAGACATCACAGCACCACTTCTGTAGTATTTATAGCACTAGAGCATTCTGGGATATGAATCATGGATTATGACTATGGGTCCATGAGTATCTCTCTATTTGTCTAAAGTAATGTGCATACGTTTCCTCGAAGAAACAGCATCCTGAGGATTTGCTCTTGAGTAAAACTTGCTTTTTTCTTTGAGAGTTACGCTTGGTTGTTATGTTGAAAGAGACATTTAATGATGACAGGATAACAAGTGCAGACATTTTATTAAAGGCCTCAAAATAATCTCTTGAAAGAAGCATTCAGGAAAATAATCATGCACAACCTTTTACCTTATAACATCTGTACAGAGGTGTGTTTTTGAGTTAAACAGCACCTCTAAAGGACGTGTAAAGTACAGAAAATGCTCTGGACTGTGTGTGCATGCATACAAATTATTAGTGCATGACAATCTGCAATAAAGACTAAACCCATTGAGAACTGATTAATAAAAAATAATAATAATGGAGCCGAATGCTGTTTGATTCAGTTGATGGTTCTCTTCAATGCATTTTTGATGGAATACCATAATAAAATACACATTTTCCTGCAATATGAATTGAACCATGCTGCAATAATGCAACTGAATCTACAGCGTGAAGGAGACAACTGATTCTCAAACAAATGACTCCCTCGAGCGATTCTTTTCAGTGAATCAGACGCATGCAGTGCAACTATCATAGTCCAGTTACAGAACAAATTAATCATTTATTGTGAATCACATACAGTTCTAAACATCTACACTAAAAAAACTAAAAAAAAATACTTTCACTCAGAAAATGCTCACAAGAAATGGCAAATAATTACAATAAATGGCAAGAAACACGTTGAATTCATTGAAATTCTGAAGTAGAAAACGTTTTTTTTGTTCGGTGTATGAGACCGATATCACGATATCATTAGTTGCTAATGTGACATTGTTAAAGTTACAGATTATGAGTGTTGACATTAATATTGTTTAGTTTTAGTGTTGTTGTTATTTACAATATAGTCAAAGTCAATTATTGGATTGCATTTATATTTCAAAACACCACAACGTCTGTGCCTGTAAATACACATTTGCAAAAATAAGAAAATATGTATTAATATGAATTAAATGATATCATAATTTGGCATACATTTCACCAACATGCTGGTTTTGACGTAAAGCAAATGACTTATGTCATGAATATTTCTTAGATTATGCTCATTATAACAAGGTCGGTAACGTTGAAACTTCTGCTCAAGAATGATAGATGTTTCCATGAGCTCTTTCATTAAGTGATGGGGAGAAAACAGTGCTGAGGACGTGATGATGTCTCCACTGGAAACGATCCATCCTTCTTGAGCATCAGTTTAAGTGACACGCTCGATGAGAGTCATCAAACAGAGAGAGTTCGTCCCACCTGCACATGTGCTTGTGTGTCCTCTTTAACGAGACGCGGCCTTTCTTTTACCAGAGACACATTACAAATACACTAATGCATGAAAGAGAAACTATACTTTTACAACTCAGTAAAAGATTCAATAGCAGACCGCCATGACATCAAATCAAAACACAACCAAAACCACAGAAATCAGTAATTAATGAATTAATCAAACAAACAATGAAATAACCATTTGCAAAACTAATTGTTAAGTTAAATTGCAAACGTTACATAAGATAAATAATAACTACTATAAAATGTAAAAACTATACCGTACGGTCAATAAATCATGGCTATGCATGCTTTTCTATTAACTCGTCAAAATAATTTCAACCGTTTCAGCTTCATTTCTAAGACATTTGAGACTTAACATTTTTTCAATAGTTTTAAAATAAATTTAAGTTTAAATAACTTGTGTAGCCAATTTGATACATATACTAAACAACTGATTGATTGATATATTGATTGATTATTTTTTAGTTGGTTTTGTTGTAAATCAAAACGTCAAAGTCTTTTCAAGTAATGTCAAAAATGTAAATTATGATTATGCTATTCTAAAGTTGATGATACAGAAATAGCCTTATGTTGATGTGCACATTGATGTCATGCCTGAAGAGCTCTATTCTGTATTCTGTCAGTCACATGTCGAAGGCATTGCTTGAGATCACCAGATTTCCCAGTTGGGTCAAATGCACTAAAGATAGGTCTAAAGCTGTCAGGCTAAGCCAGCGATATGAATAAGAGACAATGCAAATCCTATGTTGCGTGCGTTTTCCACCCTCTGGATTAAACTCTGCTGTTATTATGTACTGTATTCAGGGCGATGAAATAATCTTACACTTAACCTCTGTCTGAAACACGTCTAATCTCAGCATGATGTACACGAAAAACATCATTAATTCCTTTACATTTCGTGAATTTTAATCTAGATCAGACAGTCTCAGTCATTTATTCTGAGAAAACTAGATCTACTGAGATGATATTAGAGCACGTCTCTCTTTACTCTTTCAAGTTTCATTTTAAAGGAATATTTCACCAAAAAAACAAGAAAAAGCATAACATGTACTCACCCTTAGACCATTCAAGATGTAGATAAGTTTATTTCTCTATCATATTTGTGGAAATGTAGCATTTCATCACATCTATCAGCAATGGATGCTCTGCAGTGAATGGGTGCCGTCAGAATGAGAGTCCAAACAGCTGATACAAACATCACAATAATCCACACCACTCCAGTCCATCAGTTAACATCAGGAGAAGACAAAAGCTGTGTGTTTGCAAAAAACGAATCCATTGATGAGACTTTTATTTTTTACTTCAAACTGGCTAAAATGTCTGACTTCTATCATAATAACGCTTCCTCCATGATCAAGTGTTCTGGTCTGAATCAGGAGAGACATCTGCACAGATCAAGCAGCGTTATAAGCCAAAACAAACCAAGCTTTGTAAAATATATGTTTGGATTTCGATGTGAGAGACAACATGGTCTTTTTCACTGAAGGAAGCACTATTATGAGTCTATTATGGTTTGAAGTTAAAAGCATCTTAATGCTGGATTTGTTTCAGCTTTTGTCTTCTCCAGATGTTAACTGATGGACTGGAGTGGTGTGAATTATTGTGATGTTTTAATCAGCTGTTTGGACTCTCATTCTGACGGCACCCATTCACTGCAGAGCATCCACTGCTGAGAAATTTCTCCAAATCTGATGAATAAACAAACTCATCTTGGATGGTCTAAGGGGGAGCACGGAGAATGATTTAGATTCATCTAAGCATGCATATATCTACAGACTTAATTCCTGTTAAGATTGAAATATTTGTAGCTGATAATTAAATGGACGTCATGTGTATAATTGAGCTGAAACTCTTGAAAGTCATTAATGAAACTAGTTTCATGGTCATTATGGTTGGATATTTTATTGTTAACCCCTAGTGGCCCTCTAAATTCAGCGTTGTATATCACCAAACAAATATAATTAGTCTTGTTTTTGTAAGGCTGTTTAAATGAGCTTATTTACATTCCTGTTTGTTTTGCACGAGTTGATGAAGTCCATTCCCTGAGCATTTCACAGTACATAATCTAAACAATTGTCTATCTCTAAAAAAAATATTCACTTCTGCTTTCTTTTTTTTCCTGAACCGGTGGCATTTGTAGACAGCAGAATCCTTATAATGATCCATATCTCCTGTAATCAGATGACAAATTTGCCTTGGCACATACTGTTTCTACATGGCATCTCTGCATTCACCGATGTCTATGATGTTCAGCATTAGCATTTCTTTTATGAACAGAAATATGTTTTTGTCTTGGGAAGACATGTTTCGGCTTTTGTTCAACACTTTTGGACCCAACAGTTCTAATGATGCACTGCATTTCTGCGTATAATAAACACGACATGCTGCTTTAGGAAACAGGTGTTACTCCATCATTATATAAGCCTGCTAGTCAACATCATCTTAAGCGTGCCATTTTTCCATGTTGTTATCAAATACATCGGATCTGAATGCATCTATATATTAGATATGTTTTTACTGTATCTGTATGTTTATTGTATTTTAGTGAATTAATGATTTTATATGTAATGTTAGTATTAGTGTTAGTAATAATTTATTTTAATCTAATTATATATTGCATTGCATATTGCTGCATATAAGACCACACTTTAGTTTGTTCTTCATTCATTCTTTCTTTCTTTTATTCTTTCTTTCTTTCTTTCTCTCTTTCTTTCTTTCTTTCTTTCTTTCTTTCTTTCTTTCTTTCTTTCTTTCTTTCTTTCTTTCTTTCTTTCACAAAGTGGTGAGCACTTATTTATGGAAGCTAACTTTTCTCACAATTCTGACTTTTTTTCAGAATTGCTAGATATAAACTCAGAAGTGCAAAATATGAATCATAATTACAATATTTGTGTTTTATATAGTAATTCTAGGAAGAAAAGTCAGAATTGTGAGGTATTAACTCTGAATTGCAAGAAAAAAAGCCAGAACTGGGATAAAATATATAACGATAAAGAGTGACAAATGTATTTGTATTCATTGGCAGTAAAAAAAAAAAACCTTGACTAAATTGTGTATTTTAAATACATAACACAAGTTTGAATTGAATTTTCAGAAATTTTTCAGATTTCTAAAGTCAAAATTGTGAGATATAAAGTTTCAATTACCGTATTTATTTATGTGTTTATCTATTTATTGATTTGTTATTATTATTATTATTATTTTATTCTGTGGCAGAATAGGAAAGCTTCCATAATTATGAGTATGCATGTATGATTACTAATGAATCATGGTATTATAATGGTATTATATGTTTTTGCAGCCATGTGTATACAGCATTTAAGGTATAATTGAAACAGCCTTTTTTAAAGCATAATTGCTTTAATTGTGAAATGATCTGAACCACCATTGGGTAACTGACAGAAACACCTTTTTCTCACAGATTATAATTTGCAGACAACATCCACATTTCCAGAATTGTCTAATGCTATTGAGAAAATAAGACAGGAGAGCTGAGATGTGTGTCTGCTATCTGCTGTCAGCATCCTCTAAAGCATGTAGGTCTGAGACAGTCACATCCATCACAGCCTTATCACTGCCACGACAACATTAGCAACAATATGGCAGTAATTACTCACACCCGTCACACCTGAGAAGACTCAAAAACAACCACATTCTCTGTGTTAGGAAACATGCTGTGCAAATCAGAGTCGTCCTCTGTTCCCCGTCCATAATAATACTGGACTCGTCTTTGTATTCATGAGAAAATGCATTGCTCACATCGTAAAGATACTGTAGAATATTGCTGATGGTGGCATTGGAAGTGTATGAAACATTGCCATTCCTCAGCAGTTTCTCAAATAAGCTCAACACCCCTACATTAAACATTAACACACATCCCTCCTCATTCAGTTTGCACAAAAACACATTAAATATCACTTAACTGTAAATTAGAAATTCTCTCCAGTTGCATGCTGGGAAATGGACACCCACCTCCCCTATCCAGACTCAATAACACTGCATCACAATAACAGCATTTGTACTCCCCAAAAATAAAACGTGTTTGTATGTGAACAGGGTAAACGTTTTAATTAATATATATCATTATACTTCCCCAGCTGATTAATCACAGTACAGCAGGACAGTTGTTTTGGATCATGGGTTTCTGTAATGTTATGTTTAAATATGCAAATTAAAATATCAAATTAAATATGCACTCATTTGCATACATTGCCAGAACAGAAATCTGAACATTGGATAAAGATAGGCTTACAATTGTTGTTTAATTTTGTTGAGATATTAAAGATCTTTACAGGGGGGATTTATCTCTCCATAAATTAAGATAATAATGACATATATATATATATATAAGCTTAACAAAATTATGAACACAATGCTTTTGTTTTTGCCCCCATTTTTCATGAGCTGAACTCAAAGATCTAAGACTTTTTCTATGTACACAAAATATATTTCTCTCAAATACTGTTCACAAATCTGTCTAAATCTGTGTTAGTGAACAAGATAATCCATCCACCTCACAGGTGTGACATATCAATATGTTGATTATAGCATGATTATTGCACAGGTGTGTCTTAGGCTGGCCATAATAAAAGGAAATTCTAAAATGAACAGTTTCATCACACAGCACAATGCCAGAGATGTCACAAGTTTTGAGGGAGCTTGCAATTGGCTTACTGACTGTATTAATGTCCACCAGAGCTGTTGCCTGTGAAGTGAATGTTCATTTCTCTACCAGTATATACATATATACACATGTATAACGTCAAAAATATAACTAAAACTGCAAAGTTGGTGCCACTAAATTATAGAAAAAAAATACTGTAATTGAAATCTACAGACATAAATTAATAAAGTGTAATAAAATAAACACTTGTGTAAACCGCATAAGAAATGTTATTGAAGCAAAATTACCCAAGAATTGAGAAACAAACAAACTATTGTCACGGGGCTGCACGGGGATCCAGGAACGAGGAGACGATGATTATAACAAACAGGGTATTTAATGGATGACAAACGGAGGTTACACAGGAACACGGGGAAGAACATCCAAACAGCTTTGACACATGACATTAACAATAATCCACAGGTAACATGAGGCAGAACAGACTTATATAGGGAGACATAACTGGAGACACCTGGGACATAATCAAGACAAGGCTGACACTGACTGAACTAATAATGACTGGGAAACAGGAAGGACCATATAAGGGTGAGGAGACAAAGGTAGAGGAAGACAAAGTCTGACATTACCCCCCCCTTCCAATAGGCGCGTCCCGCGCCGTACGACATCGAAAGGGGAGGGAGGGTGGGCACTCTGGAGGCCTCAAGTACCTGGAGACCGGACAGGTGACCTCCAGGGCGGTGCCCGTTCCGGGACCCATGGCGGATCGGGGGACTCAGGCGGCCACGGCGGATCCGGGGACTCAGGCGGCCACGGCGGATCCGGGGACTCAGGCGGCCACGGCGGATCCGGGGACTCAGGTGGCCACGGCGGATCCGGGGACTCAGGCGGCCACGGCGGATCAGGCGGCCACGGAGGGTCTGGGAACTGAGGAGGCCATGGCGGAGCGGGGTGCTCGGGCGGCCATGGCGGATCGGGGAACTCAGGCGGCCATGGAGGGTAGCCCCCCCCCAAAATTTTCTTGGGGAAGCTCCCCATCCCAGGGGGGCGCTCAGGAGCCGTGGAAGGCGAGCTGGACAGGGCCAGCGGAGGGAAAGTTGGGCTGGACGGGACCAGCGGAGCTAAGGGTGAGCTGGATGGGACCAGCGTGGGCCCAGGTGAGCTGGACAGGACCAGCGGAGGCTCAGGGAAGCTGGACGGGACCAGCGGAGAAGCATGAGGTGAGCTGGACGGGACCAGCGGAGCTAAGGATGAGCTGGACGGGACCAGCGTGGGCCCAGGTGAGCTGGACGGGACCAGCGGAGGCCCAGATGAGCTGGACGGGACCAGCGGAGGCAATGGTGAGCTGGACGGGACCAGCGGAGGCCCAGGTGAGCTGGACGGGACCAGCGTGGGCCAAGGTGAGCTGGACGGGACCAGCGGAGGCATCGATGAGCTGGACGGAACCAGCGGAGGCATCGATGAGCACTTACGAGGAGCCGGCACTGGAGGGCGCTGGCGAGGAGCAGGCACTGGAGGGCACTGGCGAGGTGCAGGCACTGGAGGGCGCTGTCTCGGAGCAGGCACTGGAGGGCGCAGTCTCGGAGCAGGCACTAGAGGGCGCAGTCCCGGAACAGGCGCTGGATCTCGGCGGCGCTCGGGAAGCGCCGGCTCGCGGCGGCGCTCGGGAAGCGCGGGCTCGCGGCGGCGCTCGGGAAGCGCGGGCTCGCGGCGGCGCTCGGGAATCGTGGGCTCGCGGCGGCGCTCGGGAATCAGCCGAGACGAAGACGAGCTGGGCGGGACCAGCGAAGAAGAGCTCCGCAGGACCAGCGGAGACGAAGAAGAGCTGAACGGGGCCAGCGGAGACACTCGTGGGCTGGTTTCGACTCGGGACCGGTAACTTCCCAAACACCGGTAGATCCCCTCTCTCCAACACAATCCTGTAGTGTCTGGGAGATCCATAGGGCGCTGGTACTTTGCCCCGAGCCGAAATAGATGGAGGATTGCCGCGTCGTGGAGCTCCGTCACCGAAGCCAGCCCGCAGAATTCCCCGGCGAACTCCACAAATGAGAGATCCCGCCGGATAAGGGCGAGAACGCCGGCGGCGAATTCCATCGTCGTTTTAAGGTGGATTATTCTGTCACGGGGCTGCACGGGGATCCAGGAACGAGGAGACGATGATTATAACAAACAGGGTATTTAATGGATGACAAACGGAGGTTACACAGGAACACGGGGAAGAACATCCAAACAGCTTTGACACATGACATTAACAATAATCCACAGGTAACATGAGGCAGAACAGACTTATATAGGGAGACATAACTGGAGACACCTGGGACATAATCAAGACAAGGCTGACACTGACTGAACTAATAATGACTGGGAAACAGGAAGGACCATATAAGGGTGAGGAGACAAAGGTAGAGGAAGACAAAGTCTGACAACTATGATGTTTTTGCCTGCATTAAAATAATATCCAGAGGTGCTGATGTTAAAAATTGAAGATTGGAATTTGGTGTTTATTTCTGGTCATTTTTAGGCTACAGTCTCCAAGAGAACTACTCAGTACAAAATATGATGCACTTTTAAGGCTCAATAAGTCATGAAATGTGCGTGAAGTTCCCTTGATGCTTACAAAGCCCTCCATTTCTTCTTTAAGCTCTGCTTTTTCATTAAAAATAAAATTGTGTTTGTAATACTGAGACAACAGGGTTTTTATTTCTACTTCTGGCAAAGTGTTTGTTTTGTGTTTTGTGTCAAAATTGAGCTTAAAATTGAAGCAGAATTTATTTTTTTCGCAGTTTTTTTTTCATGCAGTTTTCCCTTGTAAACTATCATTCTGATTTTTGATAGTTAGTTGCTGTAGTAGTTATGTTTAGGTATACGGTAGGGTTAAGGGATCTATAATATAGTCATGCATTAATACATACTAATAAACAGCCACTATACTAGTAATATGCATGCTAATAAGCTACGAGTTAATAGTGTGTCCTAATCGAAAGTGCTACTGAACTAACCGTTCATACTGGTTCATACCTTTGCAGTGCCCCAAGCTTCTTTTGTTCACTAATTCATCATGTTCCTCCTACTCTCCTCTATTTGTCCTTCACTTCTCTACAGGTATTGCATATTTTGTTATTGCATCATTGTGAAGAACCATTTGTCCTTGTTTCACACTCTGGGGTTTAAAAGACAGCCAATATTCAACAGTGTTAACAATTGAAATCACATAATCAGGAGAGAACCAAATATGAGCTGAATAGTGCTGGATGATGACACTAACTATGCATCAACAACAACACCGTTATTGAAATGAATTTAGTTGAATTATGACACTACTGTCATCTGTACAGATACGTTAGAGCTGAAGTTGAATAATAATTGATTAATTTTGCAACACTGACACTGTTAGAATGGAATTGAATCAACATTGAAATGAATTGATCTGAATGATGACTCTTGTATCATCAGTAGCAGCTGATTGAATAAAGGTAGTATTTATAAAGTGCTAAATAAAAATAAATGACTTGAGAGTGAATGGCAAGTATGGTAAGATAATTATATATTTAAACACAAATAAATAAATCCAAAACTACAAATCGGAAATTTCAAGTGTTAATACATGCGCAAATATTTTAACTTATAAATAAATGACCACATTTGAACTGCGTAGTGAGCTTTAGTGAATAATTTATTACAGTTAAAAAAAACACACATTAACATTTAATCACATTTTGTTCCCATGGATACAAAACCCCAAAAATGACAGCTAAAGAAAAGGATATTTCTATAATCCTGCTGTGAAGAGTCGTCTGAGTGTGTGGGAGAATCTCCTACTGTACATGCATATGGCATTTCTGCATTTCTGAATCGTGTACTTCACATCTGATGCTTGTCAACAATGCTAATCGCCGTCTTTGATTCCATCGAGCGTCGCAGCGCTGCGTCGTGCAGGCTTTCTGTGTCATTTCTCAGCAGGAGCAGCATGTCTGTGGTATTTACAGAGCATTTAGTGGAGAGGCCTGACATGGCTTCGGCCCTCAGCGCGCCTGATTGTACGGAAATGCATGCTTGTTTGATATCGCAACAATGTCACTCAGGTAGGCCTCAGTGTTGGGAAACGCCGATAAGTGCAGACGCTGCCAAGCCTTTACAGGAGTGAGACTGATGTGAATAATTTCTGCTGATCTTCACTTATTTTGTTTCTTAGATTGCTGAAGAGGTCAGAGACCCGTCGGGAGCAACAGATGATGAAATTAGCATCACCGCCAGGGATTAATCGAAGCGGAACTAATGTGAATTTGTTAAATTTAACGTTAAGCAGTGAGGGCACTGTTTTGTGCGCCATCATATAAATGAGGGAATTGGCTAAATGAACAGGGTTTCAAAGACTCAGTGCATTAGCACATGAATGCATGTCAGCTTGTGCTACACAAATCCAGTCACACAGACGAACTCTTTGGTTTTGTGTTGCACAACAGCCCTCCATCTCAAGCTTTCACAAAAACATCGCAATAATGCCTAAACACTCGTCTCATGTACGATTATCACGCTCAGTGAACACAGTTTGTACACAAGGAGTCTAAGATAGGCTGAGATTATGTAGCAATATGCAACTTGAATATATAGCAACAGATTTGACACTGTAAAAAATCCTGTAAAAATTGTACAGTACAGATCTAACAATTGGCTAACATTTCTAAAATGCTATTTTATTTTTCATTATTTTACTGTACAATATTATAAAAATTATGTTTTTTTAGAAATTTGAAGTTACCTTCAAATTTACATTTAGTAAAAAAAATGCAATGTGTTTACCTTAAGTTACAATGTTGTTTAAAAGGGTAAAATATATCCTTTGGGTAAAATTATACACTTCTTTGCACTTCACAGTAACAAACGTATTTATAATAGTTCACATAGGTTTTTGCATTCAAAACTTTTGTGTAAGTAGCATTTTATTTAATATTTTTGAAAGATGGCTCTTCTGCTCACCAAGGGTTTGATTTATTTGATTAATTAAAAAAACTATACAAATGTATTATGAAATATGATTACAAACTAAAATGTTTTGACTCTTTTTGTAACATTATACATATATGTACTGTCACTTTTGATCAATTTAATGGATAAAAGTAATAATTGTATAATTTTTACTGTCCCAAAACTTTTGAACAGTAATGAATATTTATTATTTATTGCAATCTAAAATACCATTTTATAATAGCTGTAATGTTCTTGTAAAATAGTTTACTTTTTTTACACCACAGTTAACAAAACATCTTTTACTGTAAACAAATGATCATTGACCTTTTAATACATCTTGTATTTGCCCACTAACAGTACATTTTCAACAGAAACATCATTCAAGTTTTGAAATTTAACACATCCATCCATCCGATTCCACTGACTTTCCACAAATCATGACAGATTTTGACTGCTCAGAGAAGTGCCCTAGGCGCTCAATGATGTAGTGTGCCTCCCATACTTCTCCATTTCACACCAATACTCCTCGTTGCCTCAGAAAAATCCGTCCCATGTGCAACCAGGCTCTCACCAACAAAGAGCCCCCTCTGGCATTAGAAACCATAGGATTAAAAAAATAATAATAAAAAAGGAATACTAATATTGTCACGTGTTTGAGTTCATGTTTGTTCTTTTTTGGTTTGTTTCCTGTTTTCATTAGTTAATCATCATTCAGTCTTATCACCTGAGTTCATTAAGCTTCTTGTTTGCTCCTTTGATTTCCCAGTCTTTAAAAGTCTTGTGTTCTTCCTTGGTTTGGTTCTTTTATCTGCTTTTAATTTTCCTCCTAGGTTTATTAAGATTAAATATTGTATTGTTTAAAAGTATCCTCGTCTCCTCGTTCCTTCGTCCCCAGCGCACCGTGACAGAACGGTAGACCTTCAAAAATAGTGAGTGGCGCTCCTTTTCTCAGTTTGTTTTTTTCTGTTTCTCCCCACAGCTATGGAAACCACCCTTGCTCGCCAGGACCTCCTGCTGTTGGAGTATGTGCGGGAGTTCTGTGGGATCGCTGCAAATACGATCGTTAAAGGCAGAGCTGAAGTCCACAAACAGGATCCTCACATAAGCCCCTGGTCTGTCTAGATGTTGCAGAACATAATGCAGTCCCATGTTGACTGCACCGTCCACAGACCTGTTTGCTCTGTAGGTAAACTGAAGAAGATCCTGCGGTCCAGTGATGTCCTTCAGATGGCCAACATCAGTTTTTCAAATGACTTTCATGACCACAGACATTAGAGCCACTGGCCTGTAGTCATTTAGTCCTGTAATGTTGAAGTTGGGGCCAGCTGGTCAGCACAGGATTTCAGACAGACTGGTGTGACACCGTCTGGGCCTGGTGCCTTTTTACTTTTCTCCATCTGTAAGACCTGGCACACCTTGTCTTCGCTGATCTGAATTGCAGGTGTGGGGGAGAGGCGAGGGGGGCGCTGGTGGTGTTAATGGTTTTGTGGACAGATGTTCAGGGTGGGTGTGGGGTGTTTTTTTCAAACCTGCAATAGAACTCATTCAGATCGTCTGCCTGTTGTTGATTCTCCATAGTGCTGGGGGATGGTGTCTTGTAACTGGTGATGTCTTTCAGACCTTTCTGCACTGAAGCTGAGTCACTGGAAGAGAACTGGATCCTTAGCGTATCGCAATCATTTATCTTTGCTACTCTGATTTCCTTTTCCAGTGTGTATTTAGCCTGTTTATACAATATTTTATTCGCCTTCCTGTAAGCATCTTCTTTAGCCTGACGGTGCTGAGTTTTGCAGTGAACCATGGTTTGTCGTTGTTGTAGGTAAACTGAGTCCTGGTAGGAATGCACATATCCTTACAGAAACTGATACATGATGTTACAGTCTCTGTGAGCTCATCCAGATTGGTGGCAGCAGCTTCAAAATCTGTACAATCATTAAGGTCGAGACAGGATCGTAAAACCCGCTCTGTCTCATTAGTTTATCTTTTAATAGTTCTTAATACAGGTTTAGCTGATTTTAGTTTATATCTGTCAGTCGGTATAAGTTAAACCAAACAGTGATCAGAAAGCCTCAGTGCTGCCCGTGGGACAGAGTGAACAGCAACTTTTATTGTTGTGTAACAGTGATCCAATATTACTGTCTCTGGTGGGACATGTAACATGCTGTCTTTATTTTTGCAATTCACGGGAGAGATTTGCTTCATTAAAGTCCCCGAGAATGATTAAAACTGAGTCAGGGTTTTTTTGTTCTGTGTCCGTGATCTGATCAGCAAGTTTCTGTAAAGCCATGTTTAACTTATACCGACTGACAGATATAAACTAAAATCAGCTAAACCTGTTGTGGTGAGGGGGGCGTGGTTCAGCGAAGTCGCAGCGGGAGAAAGACTCAGGAGACGGCGGTAAGTAAGTGGGTCAAGTGCAAAATGAGGAACACCTGTGTCTGATAGCAGTAATTGGCGTGGAGACCGCATAAAAGCCACCGTGGAACGGGAGTTCGTAGAGAGACGGAGTGGAGACTCGGGCGCATGGTCTGTGACGAGAGAGACAGCCAGAACGAACGCAGAGAGTGATCGCTGAGACAACCGAGAGAGTTGATGTACCGAGGACGCGCAGAGTGCGCACCTGTTTAAGTTTATCGAGAAAAGCAATAAAATCACCCGAGTCTCCACGAGCCAACCTTGTCCGCTTCCTTCCTTCATACGAACATTGCTACACCTGTATTAAGAACTGTTCAAAGATAAACTAATGAGACAGAGCGGGTTTTACGATCCTGTCTCGACCTTAATGATTGGACTGATTTTGAAGCTGCTGCCACCAATCTGGATGAGCTCACAGAGACTGTAACATCATGTATCAGTTTCTGTAAGAATATGTGCATTTCTACCAGGACTCATTTTACCTAAACAACAAGATCTGCGGCCATCTCAACTTAAAGCAGTTACAGTTTTATCGTTGGCCACGAAGCAAGATAAACAAAATGTTTAAAGATATACTGATGTTAATGGTCGCTGGACGAGTAGTTAATAAAGTATAAATCATAAGTTAAAGATTAATATCACTTCAATCAAAGCAATATTGAATCTTTAATAAATGATTCCCCAAAGCTGAAATAATAGCTTTTTAAATGTATTACACTATAAATAAAGTAGTAGGGTCATGCCATACACATGTTGCCTTGCACTTTCTGTTCTTTGTACAGCTGCTGCTGCAAGAAATCAGTGAAATAATAGTATGCTGTACCAATCAAGGCAAGTAAATGTCATTTATTCATGCTATTGTTTTCTCAGAAGCAGACACAGACGGCAGCCTCACCACGGGAACACAGACGCACAACTCGATGACACTTCTGATCCAATGAGCACAGCACTGCTGACTGGAGGGGATGAATATTAGAGACTCCTGTTTAACATCTGACTTCCTCCAGCCGTGGAGTGAGAATATAAAGATCTGCCTTCCAAAACAGTGCCAGAAACCTGAACCAGTGTTTGGGAAGTAACGGGTTCTAGTAGCGCGTTACAGTAATAATGACTTTCTTCAGTAAGGGTAATTATGAATAAGAATTCATTAATATTAATACAGTTACTGACCTTAAAATAGTGCATTACAATGTTACTTTTGTTGTCTCATCCCCTACTGATCTCATCTGAAATCAAGCAATCCAATCATCCCTAGATCAGTTTGCTTGCATATTTATGTATTTATTTATTTCACATCAAACACACACGTAGGAAAGACAAGACACTGTAACATCTACATGAATTAAATTACATCTAACATGCATGTAAAGTTGCGCAAACAAAAATGTAATTAAATTAAAAAAAGGAAAAAAAATATGAAAATATACAACACATACAACACAAAAGTTATGCATCAGTCGTATAACCAAAAAAAAAATATAATATTTCAAGATTACTGTCACTTTTTTCATTTTTAATCAATCCAAGATAATTAATATATATATATATATATAAGAAATGCATCAACTTCAGTTAAGAATTGTGGAAAAGGTAGGCTGCAAATTAGATAATTTTTGCCTTTTAATTAATATATATATATATTGATAATATAATTAACTGGCTTTACTTTAATAGTAATAGATGTTATCCCATAACTGAAAGGATTTGGAAGAGTCAAGATGATGACCTACAATTTATGAAGATTTATGAATATAAACTATTCCAATAGTTTTGTTTCATTTAAAAAAACATGCATGGAAGATGAAAAAACTTGCATTCAGTGACTGCATTTCCATTACTTTGTCATGAGAAACCAGCACAAGAACATTGTTGTATAATGTACGTTGTAGCATTACTTTCTCTGGTATTACAATTATCATCAAGCTGCTACACATGACAAATTACAGCTCTTCTCAATCAATCTGACACTTTTCTTTAATATAATTGCTCTCAAAACAATTAAAACAACCATCTGAACCATCAAAATGCTAATTTATTATGAAATATCATAGGAATATTACTTTAGATCACTCACACACGATATACCCATAGTTTCACTGTTTAGTTGTTAGTACAATCATTAAATATAGTTATTCAAGACATATGAAGCAGCTTTCATTATGGTTCTACACAATCATGCATCAATGTATTATACTAGAGAGAACAGACACTGGAATCATTAAACATTTGATAATTATTGATGACATAATCAACACAATTTTCCTTTAAATAGGGAATAAAATATATAAGAAAAAACCCTACAGTAGGCCTACAGTAAAATGTCAGCTGGAGTGTTCCTCACTGCTCAATGTGTTTTTATCAACCCTGTCTTGTGGATTAGGCCACGGGTTCTCATTCACATCATAATGGAAGTTTTCATTAGTTAAACATCTTGGAAACATTCTTCTGGTGTGGCAAATCCAGGCCTGACATTGGTCTCCTCCTGTGATGTCATTGCAGGTATCATCTATGGTCTGGAGAAGAGGGACTTGTTTGTGAGGGGGTCTATTGAACCGCTGGGCTCAGGGTAAAGCCTGCCTCATCAAAAACCTCTATCTCCCTCTAAAAACACATGTACTGTAGGAAAACAAATACTGATAACAATAATATAAATATATATATATATATATATATATTTTTTTTTACATTTTTATATAAATATTTATATAATTTTTTAAATGTTTTTTATATTTTTATGGATTTTTTTTTTGTCCCTCCCAACAACATGCATCTTGAAACTGATCATACCTGAACATTATTGTTTGTAATAACTTCATTTTCAAGTCAAGTCAAGTCAAGTCTAGCTTTATTGTCAATTCTTCCACATGTACAGTACATACATACAGAGAATTGAAATTGCGTTACTCTCAGACCCTTGGTGCATACAGTTAACATTAAACACTGACAGTAGACATTCAAATACAGATAAATACAGGTCAACCATATGTATATACAAACTATACAGATATACAATGAAGACATTGTAGAAAAATTAAAAAATAAACAATAAAAAGAGATAGATAAAGTAAAGTGGCATAAGGCACATGGCAGATAGAGTGCAAACCAGTTAAATAAAACAAAACTGTGCAGATGTGAGTAGTGCAAGAAAAAGAACAGTCTTTTCTCAGACTGTCAGAAGAGGTAGATTGCAGACAATGCTGGATGAGGTAGAGATCATTCCAGTGCTGCATAAAGTGACTGGTGCGAATTTTGATTTCACTCCTTATTCACATCAGATTTTGGAATCTGATGTGAATGTCGTTCATATAATGAGGCAGAAATATGTTATTTGTTGCATTTATAATAAGCTAATCGCTATACCTGTTTGGTATTTCTCATGTAAACATTATTTATTCTTATAAAAAATAACCCAAATCACATGAATATCACATGAGCATCATATGCCTTCATGATCGTGTGTCCATTAGCTTCATGTTTCATGTAGAAACGTTTCACTATAAATACTTTAATAAATACGCACACATATGAAATCAGAATTCTGAGGAGTAATGACACACTAAAAATGTTGGGGAGTGTAATGTAAAGTAATATAATGAGTAGTGCAACAGATTACTGCTGACAGGCATTGAAGGCAGGGTAGGTGATTTGGTTCTGATTGAAAGTCTCTTCAAATCCTGATAGCAATCTCTAGGTTAAGTACTCTAAATTAATTTATATACAAAGTTCTGGCATGAAACTCTAGATGGTGCAGTCCAATTAATCGAATTCAGTATGACGTAAAGATATAATTATCACATGTCACAGCTGATTGGTTCTCTCCTGTATCGGTAGCCAATGAGCTCGCTGATCAACATTCAAATACATGGCTAATGTTTGCTGTAGCAGTTTGCAGAAACCCTACACCTTCCCCAGCTCCACCTGTATAGATCTGCTACGAGGTGATTCATGTATGCTATATGAGGTTGTTCATATGTGTTATATGTGCAGCAGCTGTATTTCTTACATGCTCACGGCAGCGTGTTGTGGATGTATTGGCAGTAGCAAGTCTCGGTACTTGCTCTGCAGCCGTAGCAGATCTATTCCACCAAGACCAAATACATTAACATTGTCACGTATATTACCATGCAAGTCCCTCCGAGAGTTGGCATGACTGAAATGCATTTATATCATCTGTGGAAGGCATACGACCACACAATGTTAATTTAATCATAATCCTCGGTCCGAGTTCTACGACAGGCTGTCCTACCTGCCTCTCAACATATTTGCACACCTGAGCAAAGAGCCTGACACTGATTTTACAATGTGAATGTTTCCCCTGTTGTTAATTACCTGAGAGGGTTTCTAACGATGGCTGTGGTGCAAGAGCTCGTCCTCAGCCACTGATCTGAGACCAGCTTTATTTTCAGTCCCTGCATTCATTTCCATAATCCCTGGAGGACTATCAGCTTCAGCTGCATGTCTCAAAGCCCTGGAGAGCGTCTGGATAAGCAGTGTGAGCTCAGTTTGGTCTTCTGGCACAAAAACAAAGAGTACTGAAGAGGACACTGGTTTAATTAACATATAACTGTATGTGGAGACGCCTTAATGCCAAGTCTAAGTGTCAATATATCTTGACGGAGCACATGGACCACCCAAGATGGAGCACAAGGACTAAACACAGAAACCAAGGGCTATGATCAGGTCAATAATAATGACTATTTTAATCAATATTATAATGTCCTGAGACGCTGGGATAGGCATTGGAGGATGGCTATGTACAGTGTTATTTTTAGTACAGGTTTTGTTCATATTTGAAGTTGTTTTATTTTTATAGTTTCTGTTTTCACTGTATTTTTAGTTTAACTTTCAGTAATTTAGTTGTGTTTTATCATTTTCATTAGTTTATTTTACATATGTCTGTATTTGTTTATCTATTTTTATATTTTCAGTTGTCACATTATTTTAGTAAAACTGTTTTCGTCATTTTTAGTTTAATAATTTTAAATAATTTTTAATGGTTTTTGTGTTAGTTAACACAAATAACATATTACTTTAACAAATAAATTATTTTGAATATTTAATTAATAAATCAATAAATATAAATGTATAGTATTTATTTAGTTGTAGTATTATTAAGAATTAAATTAAATGTAAAATTAAAAAATACATAATATTTATTTACTCAATCTGTAATTCAAAATACAAATTACTTTAAACAAATATAATATAGTAAAGCTTTTCCACTGATTTATTTTATTTCTGTGGGCTATTAAAAATATCAAACTGCTTCTATATTTTGACTGTGCGTGATGTTGCCGTGAGCTAATCGGCATCATCGTGATGATTTGTATTGAGATGAATGGTAATGCTTACAGCTTTCTCCAGCTATTACAGATTTGCCTGATACAAGCTCATTCACCTCCAAAAACAAATCAAGACGTCAAGTATATGCAGCAAAGCACATTCTTCACCATCTGCAGGCTTTATATAACCACATGAAAGAAAAACATATAACCTCTCTCTTTACTTTCCCCCCAAAGTTATATTTTAATCTAATTCATAACTCCTACACGTTGTCTTTGTCTCTTTCATTCTTCAGTCTCAGAGAGAATTTCAATATCCCAGGGTACACAGCTCTGAATCCAGCTAAAACCCATTACACCGCCACTCATAATTGCAGCCGTTCACCGCAAAAGTGAGATGCACAAAATGTCACACTGTCATTTAGTCCCTGTAAGAGACTTGCAAAGGCACTTTGGAGTTCAAATGATATATATTCTAAAATTAGAGTTTAAATGGGCAAGATGAAAATCCATTAAAAAATAATTTATATTTTCAGACGGAACTCTCCAAATTAGGTTATTGTTGCATGCAGCCACAATCATTTCCAGTACATTACATGTACATATTCGAATGCACCTCTTTCAATGGCATGGTACTTAGGCTCAAGCTTCTTTATTAGCATTGATTGTTCCATGAAAAAAAAAAAAAAAAAAATAACATCAACATTTACTTAAACAAAATACGGTTGTTAAAGATAGTTCATCCAAAAATGAATACTTGGTGTAAATGTACTCACCCTCAGGCCATCCAAGATGTGGGGGACTTTTCTTAGCTGAAACGGTGGTCCTTGGTGATTCATTAAATGCAAGTCAGTGGCTGTCAAATATAGAGAATTATTAAAAAAAGACCACATAATTAAAACTCCTGACAATATATTGAGATCTTATGAAGCAAAATAATCAACCTGTGCAAAAAACTGAACATTATTTACAATATTGTTACCTGTAATTCAGAGTCTAAGGCAAACGGTCTGGACTGGAGTGATGTCCGGTTCATTCTTTTAAACTGGATCTTTTCAGTGTTCACCGTCTTGGACTGAACCGTCTCAAACAGCAGCAGAGATCTACAAGTTACTCAATCAAAACTCACTTTTAGACATCTGACAGTCACTCTGACTGGAAATGAGCCAACATGGCAGCGTATCTGATCCTATGATGACTGAACTCCTTCAGAGCTCCAGTTCCTCCAGCAGTCACTGAACTGAGGAAAGAGTTCGACTCGAGACCGATGAGCCACTGATGAGTTTGTATGGTTTCTCATTGCTTATGTAAAAGGTGAGCTGATGAAGACTAGTGTGTTCACTTGAAATGCTTTAGATATGTAAAATATCCACATCCAAGAACCAGTTTGCAGAAAATAGCCAGATTTCCCCATTTGCCTGAGGCAATAATGTTGTAAATAATGTTCAGTTTCTTGCACAGACCGATCATTTCTCTTCATAAGACATCAATACATCATCAGGAGCAACATGTATTTACTTTGTCTTGCCTGATATGCTTTTTTTTTACTTTCAAGTGCAGGTAGCTGCTGGCATGCGATTTATGAACTAGGAGTACGGTTTCAGCTAAACATATTATTTACTGTTTTACTGAAGACAAAAAACACCTACATCTTGGATGGACTGAGGGTGAGTTAAAGAACAGCAAATATTTATTTTGGGGTGAACTTTCCCTGTAAAGGCTCCTCAATATCCTTTGTTTTTAAGAGTGTAGAATATTGTTCACTTCACAACAAGATTCTTTATTGGGGAAAAGGGTTATTTAGATTATTAAACTGCCCCCCCCCCCCCTTTATTTATTTATGTATTTGTTTCACTGAAATGCTCTTTAGGGAACCAGAAATGGTTCTTCTATAGCATTACAGCAAAAAAGCCACTTTTCAAACCTTTATTTTTCCATAAAGTACCCTTTATGCAATAGAAAGGTTCCATGGATGTTAAACCATCAATCCCAATACAAGTCTTTAATTTGAAAAGTGCATGCCGACCTTCATTCTGTTGTGTCAAATGACTCAATGAATACTGGCAATTTATTAGATACGAGTTGGTATATTTGACGTGACGTGATGTGACATAAGACCAAGTATAGTGATCCATACTTGGAGTTTGTGCTCTGCATTTAACCCATCCAAAGTGCACACACACATCAGTGAACACACACACACCGTGAATACACACCTGGAGCTGTGGGCAGCCATTTATACTGCAGCGCCTGGGGAGCAGTCGGCGGTTCGGTGTCTTTCACAAAGGAACCTCAGTCGTTGTATTGAGTGTGGATAGTGTGGAGAGAGCGCTGTACATTCACTCCCCCCACCTACAATTCCTGCCGGCTCGAGACTCGAACTCATAACCCTTTGATTACAAGTCCGACTATCTAACCATTAGGCCACGACTTCCCCACACAAAAATATTTGATAAATTGTCAGTAATGTTGTTTCATTGAATTCATTGCCCTGGGAATATTATAAATGAATGGAGACCCCAACAGCTCCTCCTGTGTTGCTGCTACGAATAAACAATGTTTCCTACGGCATGAGCTCTGTCTGCTGTAACTGTTTTCTGTGTTGCCATTCACACAGTGTTCTATGTAAATGTGACCTGATTTTTCAGACTGAAAGGGGCACTTACTGAAGGCTTTGTAGAACTAAAACCGAATAACCAGACACTGTGGCAGTCGATGGGCACATCAAACGTAACCACTTCTACTGGGCATATCAGGAACACGCGTAAGCCTCTTGTACTATTTTTATTAATAGCGATCGTTTAAAATGAATCTCTCATTTACTTTAAGGCTTATTGAAGGTGCGTGGGGGCCAGCGTCTGGCGTACGGACGTGACAGATGCCGTTCCCACAGTGTGGCGTCTGGATGTATTTCATTTGCATTATTGAGATTGTTTGGTTGGAAAATGTCTGTCTTTTAGTTCTACAAAGTTTCATTCTCCCCATGGGAACCTCTGGTTTGTGAGCGCTGCCCTACTTTCTGAGAGCTTGCCACGGAACAATAGCTTCTGAACTGTGTGAAAAAAAAGAAAAACAGCCTCTGAAAGTGTTGAATACGACGACTTAGGGCCGTCAGGAGATGGATTAATGGGAAAATTCATTTGATTGCACCAGATTTCAGAGAGCCTCGTACAGCACTGCAGAACAGTTGGAGAAGAGAGGCGGGCAGGAACAGAGAGATGCTAATTTTAGAAGAGGGGAATGTGTTTTATCTTGAATTCAAGTGCTTTGTCCTCTGACTGAATGATCATACGCACCAGTGGCTCTCTCGATATAGGTCACAAAGACAGTTTAGTTTAGTAACGCCGTTTCATACACTATTACAAATAAAGTTGTTTTTTTATTACCATTGATGGTTCCTTGGAGAACCTTTCACATCCTTTCAGTGTACACAAGGTTCTTTATAGGGGAAAGGGGTTCTGCGGTTTATCGTTTTTCAAACCAGGAAAATATTGGGGAAAGGTTTTATTTTGAAAGTCCACTTTACACATCCTACTGACTACATAACTATGAAACTACCTGCCAACTAGCAGTCCTTAGAGATGTACACAGCCAGCAGGTAATGTTCTAACGACTTTGTTTTTAGTTAAATCAAGGTTAGGACAACATGTTCTTAAATTCATGTTTATGGAACATTCTCATAATGTTGAGAGAAAATGTTCTGAGATCAACATTCTCAAAATGTTCATGTTGTTATTTGTATTTGATGAATCTTTAAATAATGTTCTAATCACGACAAGTAAACTGGACATTTTAACATTCCTAGAATAAAAACATAAAAATAATGCTATATTTATGGTGAAAATAAAGTTAGCGGAACATTTAGTAACCTTTACATAACATTATAATCACTACAGGACAACTGGACACGTCAACATTTCAAAACAATGTTCAGTTTTTATATATTATTTTACATGAATTAATCTTATCATTCTGAATCCAGTGTTTGTTTGTCTTTTTAAGATGAGTGAAGGTTTTCGTTATGTTTAAAATTGACTATGTTCTTTCGTTTAATATATTTACCCAGCTGAAGTCATTTTTTTTGTGATTTGCTGTTTTCTACAAAAAATAATCATCCTTCATAAGGTAAAGAACATTCTGTGAAAATGTTACCTTTATATCGTTAATATTGACTGAGTAAAGTCATGTCAAAGATTTAACTTATAGTGAAATTAATGGTAGAAATCAAACTTTGATGCTCGTTATCTCATAATTAGATTTTGAGACTTTAGCCTGGATTTTACAGAGAGGTCACAAATATATATATATTTTTTTAAATATTTGTGAATATGATCAAAGATATTGGCACTGGCTGGCAATGTAAACCTTAACCATTCTTAAGCCTGGTCAAGTGTGGGTTACATTATTTAACATTTCACACTGTTCATATTTCATTTTCAAGATTTCACGTTGTAAACCCTGGACTGCATTCTAATTAGCATATTCATGTACATGCAACAATCATGCAACCTGTTTGAGTGCTTGTCCATCTGGTGCGACGTAGATCTGCTCTGGTGGGTTTAAGTCTTCTGAAACACACCGAAATAATAATATGGTCTCCTCATCCTCCTCATATCATCACTGCTTGACTTTTGAAATTATTTTGCTCAGATGCTGAAACGAATCTTATAGCGTGAAAGTGTTTGTGGATGTATGATGAGTGAGGTTAGAGCTGGGACAGTGTTTTTTTCTGTTGCAAAAAACTGGCTATAAGATTCTGGCATCCCACTGTTTAATGTTGTATATTTTTGACACTGCAATTCAGTGGTTCAAAATGACTTTGCTGCAGGGTTTCATAACCCAGGTGTTCAAACAGGCCTTTAACGTGAGTTAAGTGTAGTGTGAAAAACCCTTTTGGCCGTTTTTATATTTGATGATATTGATTAGCTTCTTGGCTAAAGTAGTAATGGTGTGTTTTCATTATCCATTATTGAAGAGAGTCATTTAATCCCATTTAATAACAGTAAAATTGTGGAAAATAGATGCAATATGTAAATTTGTCAGATATTGATGGATAAAATTTAATGAGGCGACTGTATTATATGGGTGCAAATAACATGCTGACAGGTTTAAATCCATCAGCTGGTCAAAAAACGAATTAGTAATGGCTTACCAAACAAAGTACATAGACTCTCTGTCCTTCAGTGGAAAGCTAAGGAAAGGGAATTCAACAGAGATCTTCTAGTTTTAACAAATGAATCTGTCCTGCATCACTGCCTCACCTTCTGATCAAGGATGGCATATCCTAAAAGACATACAGCCTCACCTCGTTCAATATCCGGACTCCAAACAAGACACATACTGTACCATCTCAGGCTTTTACGTTAACTTAATTGATTGCTCCTCGCGAGTTAAGAAAGGATCTATATCTGGAAACATCTTTCGGAATTACTTCTCTTATGTGTTTCTCTCTTTCTTGCCCTTTAACAAATCCATTTAACTTCTGCAACCTCTGTAGTCACAGACATTGATGGGATTTTAAGCTGGACTGAACTTTTGGATCAAAACCGTGGGCTATATTTGTGTGTGCGGCCTCCTGGCTGTCTCTGATAGCTTGTTTTGGGAGCTCTGGTAATCTGTTAGCGTCATCTATCACTTAGCCGTTGCCTTCATGCCTGTCAGAACGCTGAAGTGTAGAGTCAATAGACAGTCCTTGGTGATGTGGACGGCACCCAATACCTCAAAAAATCAACAACCTGGAAAGCGTTTTGAGAAAGTTTGAAAAGCTCAATTGAACATGTCATTTCAACATAAATTCTAACAAACTCTGATTGATACAAGCTTTAAAAATGATGGTTAGAGCTCATTTAGACATCTTAATGCTGGCTGATTGTCAGGATTTCGTCAGATAATTTGTTGAGATACATCACTGCAGATTGAATGCACCAGTAAGACGTTACATAAAAAAAGAAAACTTAGGCTCAATGGAAAAACATACCCATTCATACAGGACAATTCACTGCAGTTTCCAACTCTACTTATTTGAACAATGTCTGAAAATTGGTATTATGAGCACTTCCTTTGCCTGTTTGCCTCTGTAAGATGAATCACTTTATGTATTCCCCAATTGTAAGTGGCTTTGGATGAAAGCGTCTGCAAAATGACTAAATTAAAAATGATGATTGCACACTTATTTTGTGCAGTTCCACACACAATACTAGGTTATGAGCTCAATACACTTCTACCATAGTGCCTGATTTGTAAACGAATAGATGTTTATGTTTGCATCACATAACCAGCTCCATATGTGTGTTTTTTGTTGTTGTAGTAAATGTACTTGTTGGCACACCTGGTACAACATTATATTTGAGATGTGAAGTGCTCAGGTTCGAGTTCTGTGAAACACGAGTCATGCTAAAAGAGCTCAAAGTCTTGTACGAGCAAGATAAAATGGCACGGATGCTTCAGCTAATGTAATTTATCTAACAGGCACTTTTGCTAATACTATTACATATTTCCTTTACAAATGTACAAGAGCGTATTAAAACAATGCCAGATTCACAAAAATCTGTTTTAGATCAAATGTAGCATGCTTTTAGTGCCAAACACTGGCATTTTCTCTTAAGAAATGTTGCTAAATTTTCAGTAAGCAACATAATGTTATTTTGCAGGAATTTTAACTTAGCCATTAGGGCTGGGTAAAACATAGTAAAACAGATACATCTCAATAAATTAGAATGCAGTGGAAAAGTTGTGTGTTTTTTGAAAACCAGCGTCACTGCACCCGTTTACCAAGACATTTTAGAGCACTTCATGCTTCCTTCTGCTGACCAGCTTTTTAAAGATGCTGATTTCATTTTCCAGCAGGATTTGGCTCCTGCCCACACTGCCACAAGCACCAAAAGATGGTTAAATGAGCATGGTGTTGGTGTGCTTGACTGGCCAGCAAACTCACCAGACCTGAACCTCAGAGAGCAGGGGTTCTCAAAGTTTACATTCAAATGTCCGAATCTGAATTATCTTCAAAATCAAAAGGTCTGAAATAATTGTTATTACAAAACTTGTTTTTTTATAAACATGCTTATAACTTTATATAACAATTCAACTTGATATATGCTTAATTATCATATTTATGATGTCATCAGGTCGTACTTACGGAACCATGGTTCCCTATCTGTCGGTCACTACGAGTTATGTCGTGACGACATAGGGGATTTACCTGGAAGCCCCGAACATCTCTGACTAAGAGAAAACGCCAATGAAATTGGCTAGTGGATTTTGCATACCTGAGCCACTCCCCGTGTATACGGGTATAAAAGGGCGACAGGTGCATCCACTCATTAGATTTTTGCTTCGGAGCCGAGTGGATGAGAAGAGTGCTGATCTCCACAAAGCCGTTCATCTTTGTTTTGTTCCCGGTTGGCGTAACGGTGCGATCAGCGGAGTCCCTCTCATCAGCGATTCCCCTGGGCACTTCAACTAAAAGAGCAAATTCTAAAAGAGCAAATCACGGACGTTCGCGTCTTTTTCAAGATGCCGTTTCGTCCGTGTCCTTCTGGTTGCGGTCGTTTTCTGTCTGCGGATGATGGACACGATCGTTGTCTTCAGTGTCTGGGCCGCCGACACGCTGAAGCTGCGTTCGTGGATGACTCATGCGTCTGTTGTGGGCGTATGAGCATGATTTCGCTGTGCTCTCGCCTTTCCTTTATGAAAGGATTGGCACCCTCTGCCGCCACCCGTGCTGATCTCTCTGGCTCGAGCAGAGGATCGCCGGCTGACGCTCTGGGAGATCTGAGGGTTACTGTAAGAGCCTCTCCGCCGGGCACGCCCCCACGGACCTCTTACTCCTCACGCAGCGAACATCCCGTCCGGTTCCCGGGGGATTTCGCTGGTCTGTCCCACGGGGCGCCCAGCATTTCATTCGGTGCGCCATCTGTAGATAGGATGTCGATCGCAGCATCGGGGGATGGGTTCACATCCTCTGAGGATGAAGGTGCGGTGGGGCTGCCCCCCTCGGGTGTTGTCGCCACCGCCGCACCGGACCCAGAGCTGACGGCCATGCTTGCCCGGGCAGCCGTGAGCATCGGGCTGGAGGTCAACAGACCGCCCAGTCCCGAGCCCTCGCGGCTGGACGATTGGTTTCTCGGAGCGGGGCGCGGCTCACAACCGCGCCCTGCCCCGGTGCCTTTCTTCCCGGAGGTGCATGAGGAGCTGACGAGTTCGTGGATGGCCCCTTTCACGGCCAGAAGCCGCTCGTCCGCCTCCTCCGTCCTCACTACCCTCGATGGCGGAGTGGCCAGGGGGTACGCGGGCATTCCCCAGGTGGAGAGAGCGGTCGCGGTGCACTTGTGCCCACGAAACGCCGCCACTTGGAGGAACCGTCCGCATCTCCCGTCCAAGGCCTGTAAGCTGACAGCCGCTCTCGCGGCCAAAGCTTACAGTGCTGCGGGCCAGGCAGCCTCCGCCCTGCACGCCATGGCTATCCTGCAGGTTCACCAAGCCAAGGCGCTCAAACAGGTGCACGAGGGTAGTACCGACCCGGGGTTGATGCAGGAGCTGCGCACGGCGACTGACTTCGCTCTACGAGCGACGAAAGTCACGGCGCGGTCCCTCGGGAAGGCGATGTCCACCATGGTGGTCCAGGAGCGCCATCTCTGGCTCAACCTGGCAGAGATGAAGGACGTCGACAAGGCACACTTTCTCGACGCCCCCATCTCCCAGGGAGGGCTGTTCGGCGACACCGTCGAGGGCTTCGCCCAGCAGTTCTCGGCGGTACAGCAGCAGACCGAGGCGATCCAGCACATCCTGCCCCGGCGTGATGCACCATCCACCGCTGCCCCCGGGGCCAGGCCTCGGTCTGCCCGTCGCCGTGGGCGCCCTCCTGCGTCCTCCAGAGCCGCTCCGCCCCAGGCCGAATCGACACATAGGCCAGTGCGTCGAGCCTCTCGCAGGAGAGCGGCGCCCCCCGCGTCCCAGCCAGGCCCCAAGTCGTCCAGGAAATCGACGAAGCGGCCCTGACGCGGGCAACCCGGAGATGTTGGAGTTTGCTCTTTCTCAGGAGACGGCGAGAACAGCGCCGCTCCTTCCCCCGGTGGAGGGCCGGGAGGAGAATCTTCTGTTTCGTTTTGTTTCTGTTCCGCCGCTGGTCCAAGGGCCAGCGGTACCCACCTTCTCAAAGAAAGAGCAAATTCCTTTTCCTCCGGGTTCTCAGGTCCATGGGACGACAGTGTGCGACGCCCTGCCTCCTCACTCTCGCCCACGACCCATTTTGCCAGTAGCCAAGAGAGTACGGTTCGGGGACGACATTCCTCCCCACGCACCTCTGGCCAGTCCCGTTCGGGACCCAGGGAGTTCGGTGAGGATGCCTCAGAACGCTCCGCCTTCTGTGCCATCCACCCCTACTCCCTTTCGCTGCACCTCCACAGGTACGTCGATTGTGCCGTTGGAGCCGCTTGTACAGCGTCTGGAGGTGTGGCTCACGCTGCCCAGCCTGTCTCGCTGGCTCACGCGCACAATTCGACTCGGCTACGCGATTCAGTTCGCCAGGCGACCTCCCAAGTTCAACGGCGTTCTCGAGACGTCGGTGGCAGTCCGGAACGCCCCTGTCTTGCGCGAGGAGATTGCTGTCCTCCTGGCAAAGGATGCAATCGAGCCGGTCCCTCCAGCCGAGATGAGGCAGGGGTTTTACGGCCCTTACTTCATCGTACCCAAGAAAGGTGGTGGCCTTCGGCCAATCCTGGATCTGCGAGTCTTGAACCGGGCTTTGCACAAGCTCCCGTTCAAGATGCTGACGCACAGGCGCATGATCAAATGCATTCAGCCCCAGGATTGGTTTGCAGCGATCGACCTGAAGGACGCTTACTTTCACGTTTCGATCCTTCCGCGACACAGACCGTTTCTACGGTCAAAGGTCGGGCATGGCAGTACAGGGTCCTCCCCTTCGGGCTCTCCCTGTCTCCCCGTGTGTTCACGAAGGTTGTAGAGGGCGCCCTTACCCCGTTACGGGAAGTGGGCGTCAGGATCCTCAACTACCTCGACGATTGGCTTATTCTAGCCCAATCCAGAGAGCAGTTGGGCGATCACAGGGACTTGGTGCTCCGGCACCTCAGCCAGTTGGGGCTTCGGGTCAACTGGGAAAAGAGCAAGCTCTCCCCTGTGCAGAGAATCTCTTTTCTCGGTGTGGAGTTAGACTCGGTGAGTATGACGGCACGCCTCACGGAGGAACGTGCCCAAGCGGTGCTGAACTGCCTGAGTTCCTTCAGAGGCAGGAATGTGGTACCACTGAAACAGTTTCAGAGGCTCCTGGGGCATATGGCATCCGCAGCTGCAGTCACGCCGCTCGGATTGCTTCATATGAGACCACTTCAGCACTGTCTACACTCCCGGGTCCCGAGGTGGGCATGGCGCCGCGGTACACTGCGAGTAGGTATCTCCCAGCAGTGTCGCCGCTCCCTCAGCCCCTGGACAGACCTTGCCTTTCTACGGGCCGGGGTGCCCCTAGAACAAGTGTCCCGGCATACTGTTGTCACAACAGATGCCTTCAGCACGGGCTGGGGCGCTACATGCAACGGGCAGGCAGCCTCGGGGCTCTGGACAGGGCCCCGACTGCTTTGGCACATCAACTGCCTGGAGCTGTGGTCAGTGCATTTAGCCTTGCGGCAGTTCCGGCCACTGCTGTTGGGCAAGCACGTGCTAGTCCGCACGGACAACACTGCGGCGGTCTCGTATATCAACCGGCTGGGGGGTATACGATCACACCGCATGTCACAGCTCGCCCGCCATCTCCTCCTCTGGAGTCACACGCAGTTCAAGTCACTGCGTGCTGTTCACATCCCGGGGCAGCTCAATCGTGCGGCCGACGCGCTCTCACGACAGCTCACGTTCCCCGGAGAATGGCGACTCCATCCCGAGACGATCCGGCTGATCTGGAGTCGATTCGGGGAAGCTCAGGTAGACCTGTTTGCCTCCCCCGAGTCCTCCCACTGCCAGCTGTACTTCTCCCTGACCGAGGGCCCCCTCGGCACAGACGCACTGGCACACAGCTGGCCTCGGGCCTTACGCAAGTATGCGTTTCCCCCAGTGAGCCTACTTGCACAGACACTGTGCAAGCTCAGGGAGGACGAGGAGCAGGTCCTGCTGGTTGCGCCCCATTGGCCCACCCGGACCTGGTTTCCCGAACTCATTTCCCTCGCAACAGTACCTCCCTGGCGCATTCCTCTGAGGAAGGACCTCCTTTCTCAGGGGCTCGGCACCATATGGCACCCGCGTCCAGATCTATGGAACCTCCATGTGTGGCTCCTGGACGGGACGCGGCAGACTTGAGTGGTCTACCACCGGCGGTGGTAGAGACCATCATTCAGGCTAGGGCTCCTTCAACAAGGCAAACCTACGCACTGAAATGGAGTCTGTTCGCGACCTGGTGTTCTTCTCGGCGAGAAGACCCCCGAAGATGCACGATTGGAGTAGTGCTTTCTTTCCTGCAAGAAAGGTTGGAGCGTAGGCTGTCACCCTCCACCTTGAAAGTGTATGTAGCCGCTATTGCGGCTCACCACGATGCAGTGGACGGCCGGTCCCTGGGAAAGCATGATCTCATCGTGAGGTTCCTGAAGGGGGCCAGGAGGATGAATCCCTCCAGGCCTCCCCTTGTGCCCTCTTGGGACCTCTCTATCGTCCTGGCTGGACTTCAGAGGGGCTCCTTTGAGCCGCTGGACTCAGTCGAGCTGAAGTTCCTGTCTCTTAAGACAGCGCTCCTGACCGCGCTCACTTCCATCAAACGGGTCGGGGACCTCCAGGCGTTTTCGGTAAGCGAAGAGTGCCTTGTGTTCGGGCCGGTCTACTCTCACGTTGTCTTGAGACCCCGGCCTGGATACGTGCCCAAGGTTCCCACCACGCCCTTCTGCGATCAGGTGGTGAACCTGCAAGCACTGCCCTCGGAGGAGGCAGATCCAGCCTTAGCGTTGCTGTGTCCCGTAAGAGCATTGCGCATATCCGTGACCCGCACCCGGAGCGTCAGAAGCTCCGAGCAGCTCTTTGTCTGCCACGGAGGGCAGCAGAAAGGGAAGGCTGTCTCCAAACAGAGGTTGGCCCACTGGATAGTGGAGGCCGTCGCCTTGGCGTACCAGTCGCAAGGCGAGCCATGCCCCCTGGGGGTGAGGGCTCACTCCACCAGGAGTGTTGCCTCCTCCCATGCGTTGGCGCACGGTGCCTCTTTGGCAGACATCTGCAGAGCTGCGGGCTGGGCGACACCGAACACCTTCGCAAGATTCTACAATCTTCGCGTTGAGCCAGTTTCTTCCCGTGTATTGGGTAAGTAATGGGCGAGAAGAACTGGCCGGTGTCACGCTTGCTGCGCCATTCCCCCTCACCCGGGGATACGAGCGCCTTTTTCTCCCCCAGTTCAGTTTCCCGGACGGTGAACCCTGGTGGAATCCTCCAAGCACCCCCGGCAGTCAGACTGGGCGGAGCAGTCTGACGCCAGGCCCAGTACTGGTGTTAGCTCGCCCGGGTCTCCGGTCAGCCCCTGTACTGGGCTAGGTGTCCGTATGGCCTGATTCCCCTTCGGGTAATCCCATATGTGTATTCTTCCACGGTAAGGTTTCCCTCATGGTAAACCCGTGTCTTCCCTGTGACAGAGCTTCTGTCAGGTTCTGCTGGCAGCCCTCCTCCCTACTCCTAGGTAGGATCTGCCCCAGAGTCCAGTCGTATGTAGTACTGCCCCAAGCCTGGGCCAGTCCATATCAGTGTCTCCACATGTTACCTCCCTTCGGGCAGGATGTGGCCTCCGTAGCGCCCTTCTATGGAAGGCTCGCTTCCCTGCCGTTACGACAAGCTGTAACAACAAATAGGAAAGACCTGAAGCTGTCTTTCACTGAAGGTCGAAATCCCTTCCGATTCCGTGGGGAAAGGAACAGCGGCTTGGCTATCTCCAGCAGCGATGTATTCAGTGGTGCCGGTGGGCACCAAGGTTAGCGAATTTGCACTGGAGCGGTAGGAAGGTTGCAACCTCTTGCATGGCATTTGTCTGTCACGCACTCGCTTGTCAACATCTGCATGCCACAAGGTTGTGACGGGGTTCAGCTTGTGGCGCTTTCCATAGGACCCCTATGTCGTCACGACATAACTCGTAGTGACCGACAGATAGGGAACGTCTAGGTTACGTACGTAACCCCCGTTCCCTGATGGAGGGAACGGAGACGTTATGTCCCCATGCCACAATCTTGAACCATCGCTGGTTGCCAGGGACTCGTCTCGGCTCCTCAGCGTAAAACCTAATGAGTGGATGCACCTGTCGCCCTTTTATACCCGTATGCACGGGGAGTGGCTCAGGTATGCAAAATCCACTAGCCAATTTCATTGGCGTTTTCTCTTAGTCAGAGATGTTCGGGGCTTCCAGGTAAATCCCCTATGTTGTCACGACATAACGTCTCCGTTCCCTCCATCAGGGAACGGGGGTTACGTACGTAACCTAGACGTTTTATACAAATAAAACCAAAAAAATGTAACTTGGTTACTATACTTAAACCATGATAACCACAAATTAACCATGGTCTTGCTACTCTAACCTTAGTAAAACCATGGTATTTGTAGTAAAACTGGTTACATAAATTGTAACCAATATGCAAAAAAAAACAAAAAAAACATGGTTACTACACATTTATTATAATAAAACCATGGTTATTTTTCATAATGGTTACTCGTCAGTACTGCATTTGTATACAACTAAATGCCCAATAAAGCAGTTCTCATTTAGGTCTACATATTTAATGTTTCTGAAATAGTACTTTAATGTAACCTGCAGTCACTTCAACTGAATTGCTAAAAGCTTTAATTATAAAAACATACGTCTGTGCAACAAACTAATAGTTTGAAACTATGTGCATATTTCAACCCTTTACAGATGAACTACACTCATGTTCATATGTCAGACAGTCAACAGTGATAGGTTTTAGGAAACGCTGTTTTGTACTCATTCATTCACAAGTCTTCTGTGGTTTGGTTCGGTTCTTTGAATACGCTGCTAACTCTGCCGGTGGAGAAAGACTGCATCGGGAAGGCGAAACCTCACGCTCGCGGGGTGAAACCGGTGACATTATTGTACTGAATGAAAGCTAAGGTTTATACAAATTGTCGCTAGTTGCTATGTGCTTTGTCTTACAAAAGAGTCTGTAAACACTGCAACACTGGTTCATGCGTCCGTGTGTGTGTGTGTGTGTGTGCCAGGTCTGAGGTCTGAGTGATACGAGTGCGCTTGAAATACAAAGTTTTTTAAACAATATTTGGTATAAATAATAGTATTTAGTATTGAAAAAAATATGTGTGTGTGTTCGTGATGACAGTTTTTGTTGCATTATTCTGCCAATAGATGGCGACAAGAGACTGCTTTTATGAGTGAGTCAGCAGTAAAGACTTTTATATTGAAAGAGGCTGTAAACAAGGAAGTTATTTCTACTTTCAACAACAGCTTGTAAGATACAGCCAATAAATGACCAGCGCTGTCATCGAAAAACACCTAACAGATGAAAGGATAGTACGACAAAGATATCGCTTTCCTCAGCAGACATTCAGACTAATGTTTTATTGTGAATATGAGAATGATCTGAAGATGAATGCTGTATCAGATGCAGGTAATCATGATCGCTCAGTCAATCTGTCTCTCATTATACTCTAACTATACATAATACACCGCTTTTAATACAGCTTTTTAAAACGCTTTTAATGAAGCAACTCAGCGTTCATTTGCTACTAGTTCTAATGTGATGTTTTCAAATGAATAATGGAGGCTTGGACTGATGACTGAGATTTGAATATGTGATGAAGAAAGTAGTTCTGCACAGAAGAGGTCTTTTAAGGACACTGTGTTGTGTTTCCTAATTTATTTACACACTTGTGCGTCGAACTGTTGTATAAACGCAATACCTGCCGTGCCGATATACAGCTATCACACCGCTACAATGCTACTTGTGTGATATTGCTTCATTAAATATGTATGCAGATATGGAAAATAAAATAAAATAAATAAAATAAGAGATCACTTGAAAATGTATCTGGATGAACTGGATTTACTAGCTATGGATTGAGTCAAATGTTATTTATTATTTTTTCCCATAAAGATCTAAATAGAATAAAAAAAAAAAAAACAAACATAAAAAACACTTAAACGCATAACTAAATCATAAATCCGGAGACATTTTCAAGTGCTCTCTTTTTTTAATAACTGTACATATATAGTTTGTGATGTATTCAGCATACTGTAGAGCCTAGGCTTAGAGACTATTATTGATTTGTGTTTGATATTTAGTTTTTTGTGTGTAAAATGAACATGATGTGCTGTGAGAGTTTTAATATCATGTTCATTTACAAGACGAGATGCTTACTAAATTATACAATAACAGACATGAACGCTTTGCCAGCCGGAACACAGTGACCTCTTTCATGGCTTGTCTGTGGATGTAGAATTAGCACTGCATTTCACTAATTACTGCACAGTAACTAATTACTGTACTCGTACTTGTACTGTCTCGCACTAAAACAGATGTTTGGTCTTTTGCCTTGTCCATCCTGAGGTTCCCCAGCTGTCTGGTTGTTTAAGTTATAATTTCATTCTCCTTTCTAACAAGCACTGCTGTTTTTGCCTCATCGCCTTCACTGAGCAGAGCATCAGTAATTCAGGGCCGCGCGTGCGCCAGTGTGTATATGCTAATGACTGCATTCACATGCCGAGTGCAATACCTGTGTGGCTCCGCTCCACATGAGAGACTCTCCTTTCGCTTCGAGTTGATTGTGTGAAGAAGTCCAAACTGACAGGAGCATCTCTCTCTCTCTCTCTCTCTCTCTCTCTCTCTCTCTCTCTCTCTCTCTCTCTCTCTCTCTCTCTCTCTCTCTCTCTCTCTCTCTCTCTCTCTCTCTCTCTCTCTCTCTCTCTCTCTCTCTCTCTCTCTCTCTCTCTCCCTCTCTCTCTCTCCTCTCTCTCTCTCTCTTTCTCTCTCTCTCTCTCTCTCTCTCTCTCTCTCTCTCTCTCTCTCTCTCTCTCTCTCTCTCTCTCTCTCTCTCGGCTCACACAGACACGTTTGCCCTCGGTCTCACGAACACACATACTGTATACATGCGGTCCCTCTCACACCATCCTCCTCTCTCTGTCTGATACTTCCTCTCCACCTTTCCATTGCTTTTGAATGATTAAATCATGTCCTCAAGTGTATCCTTGAACTCAGAGGAAAGTCAAGCATGCTGCAGAAGTTTGTTCAGTTTTTCAACAGCTCTCCAATTTGAATGCATAGGAGAGGTGATTTCCGAGCCAACAGCGGCTGATTAAAAATGAGCAGAGCGTTTCTGTAGCTTTGTGCTTTTGGACATGATGTTGATCCTGCCAAGCAGACACATTCAGAGCTGAGATCTGAGAACGCTAAATGTTTTGCATCCCAAAAATGAAGCTTTGAACTGATTATAGGCGCTTTATAATTGTTCAGCTGAATTGTTCTCATTATACTACTACTACTACTACTACTACTACTACTACTACTACACAACACCTTAACCATGCAATTTTCCAGACCTGACTCAGTACGATGGTTCATGTTGCGTCTACTTTGTAAAATTTAATTATTAAATGTGCATTAATTATGATTTGTCTTATTTTAAAATTAGAGATGACTTAGTATGGAGACCTGCAAAAAAAAATACAAATTAATGAATTAATGAATGAATGCAATTTGTTTTGCAATTCTGAGTTTATATCTTGCAATTACAGTTTTTACAATCATTTTTGCACTAATAATATAACCTTCATGTAATTTTCAAAACTCTAGACAGATACTTTTTCCAAATGCTTGGATACAATACACATGAGCCAGATATATTTTTTTCATTGAACTAAAATCACAAATTCAAAATAACACAACTTAACAACAAAGTATTACTATTTCAGAATGCAGCTCACGCATTACATCTGAATTGAGTGTCTATGCATTTAATTTAATTATTATATCAATTAATACAACTACTCAAAATGCTGTGTAACGGTTGCATTACTCTTGCAGCATAGTTTTTTTATGGAAATGATAGATTATATATTTAGATAATGAAAGTGAAGCAGCTGAGGATTGAGTATGTTCAGGTATGATCAGTTTCAAGATGCCTGTTTTTGGGAGAAACAAATCCCCGAAAGTTTATCAAAAGTTATCAGTATTTGTTTTTTCTCATGCATTACAAATCTGAATTGAGTGTCTATTCATTTCATTATAATGATCTAACTATCAATTAATACATCTACTCAATGGGGCTGCATTTTGAAATAGTAATACTTTGATGTTAAGTTGTGTTATTTTGAACCGGTGATTTTACTTCAATGAACAAAAGATATTTGGCTCATTTGTATTGTATCCAAACATTTGGAAAAAGTGTTGTGTTCTGAAAAATTACACGAAGGCTCTTTATTAGTGCAAAAAAATATTGTACAAAAACTGTAAGATACAATTAAGAGGAACATTTCAGCATTGTGAGAAGAAAAGTCAGAATTGTGGTATAAAAGGTGCAATTGCTGTTTTATTTTGTATTATTTGAGAAATAAAAGACAAACATTTCAAGACACAAACTCAGAATTCACTAAATAAGTCTGAATTATGAGATTTAAACCAAGAAAAAAGGGTCAGAATTGCAAGATATAAATTTATGTAAATTCAGAAATGCTCGAAAATAAGTTCATATTTGCAGTTGTATCAGACTCTTGCAATTAAACAATACAATTACTTTTTCATTCATTCATTGAATCCTTCATTCATTCATTCATTCACTCATTCAGTCATTCATTCAGTCATTCATTCATTCATCCATTCATTCTAGGGCAGAAATGAGCTTGCATGCATTGGTAATCATAGGTATTCATAAAGTGTTGGTCAAGCACATGTGTAGCTAATGTATATCTTTAGAGATGTACACATGTTTATGAATTGTTTTATGTTAATAGAATAGTGCATTTGTGCAATTAATAGGTTGACTATTGAGTTTTCATCAAGATTAAATATAAATATATATATATATATATATATATATATATATATGTGTGTGTGTGTGTGTGTGTGTGTGTAAACATAAATAAACAATGAACAATACATGTGTGTGTATATGTGTGTTATATATATATATAGTGTGTGTGTGTGTGTGTGTGTGTGTGTTGTGTGTGTGTGTGTGTGTGTAAACATAAACAAACAAATGAACAATTCAATGTGTGTGTGTATATTATATATATATGTATATATATATAGTGTGTGTGTGTGTGTGTGATATATATACATATGTGTGTGTATATACTGTATATATATATATATATATATACATATTTTGTCACTTTAAGCATACATGCACTTAATCACTTTAATCAATTACAAAATATGTTTACTGTAATTGATTTGAGCTAAACACATTGAGATTCTACAAGGTATACTTTTGTTTTGTTTAGGAGTCAGGTTATGGGCTATAAAAGCCTATAATTAAACATTTCTAAAGCTGTGCTTATGTAAATATATTTCCTTTTTAGATTGTGTGCATATGTCCTTGTTTCAGTGTATATTCAAACATTCACTACAAACATGTCTTATGAGATCCGACTGTAATATTACATTTTATCAATGCAAAACTCATTGGACCACATTCTGGATGTGGAAAGACTGATCGTCTTCTGGAGAAGCTTAACAGAACAGTTGATTTGTATTGTCTGTTTTACTCCATAGACGTCAGAACGGACAGCTTGTGAGTGATCCGGTCGACCCTTCAGGTGAATGATGCACCCACCTCCATCTCAACACAAACATGTGAGTGATTGTATTTAAATAAACATGTAGCTTTTGATTTTCCGTGCATTGCTTCCCACATCAATGCTGCGTCTCAGGGACCCAGTGCTTTGGCCTCAGTGCTTCATTTCTTATTATCTGAGATCTCGGTCAGCAACGGAGTGTGAAAATGCCATGATATTTATAGAGGCCGGGATTGACTGACACTGTGAAGCAAAGCAAGAATTACACTGCAGTCATGCTTTTCCTGGTGTTTAAAGGTTTGTTGACATTTACAGCTGTGCAGTGACCCCAGAGCACAGAGGTCACGTCTTGCTCTCTCCTTTCATCTGTTCTCTCTCATTCTCTCTGTCATCTCCTTTTGTTTTCTGTGTCTAAAGATGAGAAGACCCCTCTGCAGGCATATACCGCCTATGCAGGCATTTTACGGAGGATAGGAATCCAGTGTTTGTATAATATACCCACCAGTCGTCTCAAACCATCTTGTTTTGCTGAAATCTCCCTCTCTTCGGTCGGAGGTCTGTCATATGCACTGAGTGAAAGAGAGACTAAATTATGTAGAACTTACAGAAAGGTGATATACAACACCTGGAACGAGATATAAATTAATTGTGATGATGCAAGACAGGCCTTTATTCAGAGAATAATGAATCCAAGAGGTAAACTTCAGGCACCCACATCAGCGATTGAGAGACGTTCTGAGGAAAAACGAGCTGTTATAATTAAACATAAGAGAGGCTGGATGTCCCTCCAGATGTCATTACATCTGCAATTGGCAGAATTTAAGGTTTGATCGCTCAGCTAAGTCCAGCGCTTCAGATTCGGGAAGCTATCTTGTTTAATGTGTGAAAGTTTATTCAGAGGGTATTTTTTTCACAGATGGGAAACGAATGGAAACGCTTTCATGCAAAACAGGAGACAAAGTAAACTAATTTGATTCTCGGTTTTGTGTACATAGTGCCAATCAATTCTTTCTCATATTGAGTTGAATGCAGAGAACAGAACAAGCAATCAGAAAACACATCATCAACCAAGAAGCAAGGGAAAGAACAGAGTGATTTAATAAATCACTGATGGGTTGAAGTAACACTGTTTCTATTTACCAGTCAATCAGCTCGTATGCAGTGCAGCTATCTCTCAAAATTCATGTAATGCTGGTACTCAAATGTAGATGGACATTAGTTTCTTTATATGAAAGGCCTATTTTAGTTTCATTAAAAAGTCAACTTAAAGGGTTAGTTCAGCCAAACATGAAAATGAGTCTGTGTTTTATTCACCTTCGAAGCGTCCGAGGTTTATGTGACTTTCTTCTTTCAGACGAATCCAATCGGAGGTAAATTAAAAGTTGTCCTGGCCCCTCCAAGCCTTACAATGGGACTAAACGGGTGTTAGTGGGATTCTGTTCGGAAGACTATATTAAAGTACGCGCACTGTAATAAAACATCCCTCACACGGCTCCGGGGGCTGAATAAAGGCCCCAATGTAGCGAATCCATGCGTTTTTGAAGGATAAATATCCATATTTCAAACGTAATGAACACTTCTCTCTCAATAAATCGAACTGCCATAAGCGGAAGCAGTCCTGGTATCTGGATTCACCCCCCGAGGCCGTGTGAGGGATGTTTTATTACAGTGCGCATACTTTATTTCAAGTCTTCCGAACAGCATCCCGCTAACATCCGTTTAGTCCCATTGTAAGGCTTGGAGCGGCCAGGACAACTTTTAATTTAATCTGCGGATTCTGCACAAGCACTGAGATGAACTGAAATACTTATATCATAGATATCATACATTGCACCCCTAGTGGCCAAACACTGTCAATGCAGTTGTCAGCTGGTGTTCTTTGATTGTTAATGCCATTGTGTTGTGCATCCATGTGCCATCTCATCCCGTTCACTGCTCATTTCTCTGGCGTGTGTTAAGTGTAGCAGTCTTTGAACGGAGGGCATGACGTCTTTGTATTGCAGCAGCAGGATTCTCTCAGATGGGAGATGTGTTGTGGGTTTGACGGCTGGAGAGAAGAGGAATATTTAGGACGAGACACTATCAGCTCTGAACAGACCGTCCAGTGGTCATTTGCTGAGTCAGACAATGAAGCCACTTCAAACAAAACAGCCGAGCCTGTTCACTCTTATCATACACAGAAACATCAAACCGTGCTCAAGGAGGCGGTAGAGACAAAAGGCATTGCTTTCAAGTATGATATTCGAGAGAGAGAGAGAGAGAGAGAGAGAGAGAGAGAGAGAGAGAGAGAGAGAGAGAGAGAGAGAGAGAGAGAGAACTCGTTTACATGTGCGTAATTCTATTTCTGCTCTAAGATGGATACGTTAATATGATGTACATCACCTTCCTGGTCCCAGTATGGCACACAGAGTATTTTTAAATCAGGTCTGTGTTCTCACAAAAGCAATTAAACAGTGTGAATCATAAAAAAAAGCTTGATTCGATACCCATATCTACAGTAACAGATGTCCAGAATGACAGGTCCATCAAGTATTGCTAATAGCTCTTTTATAAACAGGTTTCCTTAACAAACTTATTGTAATTAAACAATATCACACAAGCAAGAGCATGGTCAAATACCCGGATAACTGACTATTTCCAATGGACGCTATATCCCTTGATGCACCAGGGTTTGTAAATAATAGGGAAGACACCAACTTGGTGTCATGCAAATGCAAAATTGTAAAGTAAGTTCTACATCAGATGTTGTACCTACAATGACAGAATGTAAATTAGGATGCATAATGAAACGTCCCAGTGCTGATTGGTTAAATCTCTCGTGGTTGACTTGTAATGATGCTCAACCGATTAGATTGGAGAACTGGAACTAACTGTCATATAAATGGCCAAATCTCCCCTGAATGTAACTGACTAATGGAGTGACTAATGTCTGCTTTGGTGCCTATTTGTTTTTCAAAAGCTAATACAACTGTGCATTAACCATACAGTGAGTTCATCATCCGCAGTGTCAGTTCTGACGAGTTTAAAGGTCAGTGTGGTGTATGTATGAGATACCCCCCCCCCCCCCCGCTTTTAAAATATATCTAGTCAGAGATTGAATTGGGCTGGAATAGTACAAAATAGCATGTTGGCAGCTTCACTCTGAGAAAAAAAAGCTAAATTATTAGCAGATTGTTTATCAGTTTATTCCATTTATTGAATGCTTCAGGTTTTGTTTAAATAATGTGCATACATTTTATCTCCCTTTAGTGAGTTCTCAAAAATATTTAACCCTGTAAACCATTGGAACAGTCCACTCGAACCTTAACTAACTAACTAACTAACTCAATCAATCAATCAATCAATCAATGTTTGCATTTGTGCTTTTTGTTGAATATCATATTGATGCTTCAGGCATTTATGCCTCATTAAGTCTAATAGAGTGAGAATATGGAGGAAAAATACAGTTCAGTTTTTTTCTCCCCCCAGAGACTCAAACTGAGCAAAAATATGCAATTTGCTGCAGATGCTGATTTGTATATGATGAAATTCTGATCCTTGTAATGCAAATCAATGACATCTTAACAGTATAGCATATACTTATGTGCAATGATCTAAATATCAGTCATCGCTCTGTATCTCCAATAATCTGTTTTAGTAAAATAAGATTGAAATTATCTAAACATATAATGAAATGCAATCCAAAGCTGATTGAGAGATGAACAAATAAACACTCCTCAAAAGAGGTGAGATGTTATGGAGGCTTGGGAAGATCATTCCTCCGCTGAGGAACAGCTTCTGGAAATAAATGTTCCTCAAAAGACCCTGATAATCAGATTTGAGACGCACAGAGTTTTCTAAACAATGATTCATGGAGAATCAAATAAAGCCGAGATGCTTCAGTCCAGTAAGTGTTCATCTGGAAATACTGTATATCTGGAAATAATTTAATTAGACAATTACTTGATACAAATCTGTAAAAACAATTACAGCAAAAAGACACGTGAAGCACTGATTAAGATGGACATTTGTACAATTATACTAAAACAGATTTTACTTAAAAAAAAATCTAAACTATAATTTAGAGACAGAAGTCATGTAGTAGATTAGTTGTTCAGATAACTGATAATTATGAGGCCATGGGAGGTTACATAATCACACAATAGGTTTTATAGGGTTAAAGTTAATTTTGTTAAACACCATGTGTCTCTCATCCATAATTGATAATCTAGAGAGGCACTGTTAAATACTTACTCCAACATCACACTTTGTGACTTAGTTAAATCCCAAAAGCCCAATTTACTAGAACACAACTAAATACCCAACTCCCATAACTGTATTTCTTTTTAATTTATGCTTTATTTATTTTGTTTTCTAGCAAATCAATGTTTATAATACTACTTTTTTGGGGGGATGGGGGCGTGTTGTATCTCGCAAATGGCACTTGAATGACCACCAGATTTTACAGTTCCCCATTTCCAAAATCCCAGTTTAACCCCTCCATGAAATCACAAGCAAAGGCAACATTGTGTCAGCAACAGCTGCTCTCCTAACCTGCTGATGAATCATAATAATTGCCACTGCATCCCAGCATCGTTAAAGAGGTGAAGAGGACATAGGAAGGCATCATAGTAAAACATGAAGCTGCACACCATCGTTACATCGCCAGCCAAGGTGGAAGACGTATGCTTCTGGCCTCGGCCCAGATGACATGTTGTCAGTGTAATCCTTAAATTACAGTGAGGTGTTGATGTGTACGCAGATGAAGGAGGATGAGTCATCACACGCTCTTCTCCGCTTTCACCGTTTCTGAGGGTTTCTTCACACAGGTTCCATAAATGGATCAATTCAATGTACTTGAAGTCAGTGCACAATCAATATTATATTTACATTAAAAATGTAATAGTTTCATAGTGTAACAATATAATATGCGATAAAGTCTAACGGGAATTAAAACATTTAACTCTCAGTTATAGCACATCGTGGCCCCAGTGCTGTAACACCATGAAATGTAATACATCCAAAGTGAGTTATTACAATATGTAAATATGCCTTTAAGAAGTATTCTCTTTGGACTATCACATTTATCATACATTATTGATGGCAGAAAATAATTGAATGCATAAGTCCTCTCGGAGTTAATACTGGTAGAAGTGCCTTTGGCAGCAATTAGAGTTTGGAGTGTCTATCCATATTGTACACATTCGCTCCACAATTTTTGTCCATTATTTTTCATAAAAATAGTTCAAGCTCCATCAAGTTGGGAACGAGCCACTCCAGGACATTATCCTTTCTGGTTACAACGTACTTTCCTCCACTGTGCATTTCATCCCATCTCCAGCTCCAAATCCCTTCTGCAAAGCATGATGAAATCAAGACCAGATGAAACTTCTAAACTACCTAAGCTAACGGACTGTGTTAAAAATATAAAAGATTGGAAGACCAATGAATTGAATTCTATTGAATTCAGATAAGACAGAGATATTACTTATTGGACCAAAAACAGTACACAGAATCTCTTGAATTGCAACTAGACAGAAGTCTTGTTCCTTCCTCTACAGTCCAAAATCTGGGTGTTATATTAGACAGTAATCTATCTTTTGAAAATCATATTTCCAATGTTACAAAAACAGCATTCTTCCATCTTAGAAACATTGCACATGTGAAGTGTTTCTGATGCAGAAAAGTTAGTTCATGCATTCATGACCTCTAGACTGGACTATTGTAATGCACTGCATCTTCAATAAACAAGCTACAGATAGTACAAAATACTGCAGCTAGAGTCCTTACCAGGTCAAGAAAATATTATCATATTACTCCAATTTTACAGTCTCTGCACTGGCTACCTATTAAGTTTCGTATCAGTTATAAAATATTATTACTTGCCTATAAGGCCCTAAATGGTATAGCTCCTGCGTACCTAACTAATCTTCTATCACGCTACAATCCAACACGCTCCCTAAGGAACAAAACTCTGGACTCTTGGTAGTACCTCGGATAGCAAAGTCCACTAAAGGAGGAAGAACTTTTTCATATCTGGCTCCTAAACTCTGGAATAGCCTTCCTGATAACGTTCGGGGTTCAGACACACTCTCTCTGTTTAAATCTAGATTAAAGACACATCTCTTTAGCCAAGCATTCATATAATGCATCTCACAATCTTGTACTGCCAGTTTATCTGAACAAATGCACATTATTATGCTTTAGCTTGGGTTATACTGATAATTTCATCTAGGGTTATTCCTGGATGGAACAACTGCTACGCTAATTGTCTTACTGTTTCTCTGTTTCTGTATTAACATCCCGTGGTAACTAGGACTTCAGTCTGGATCCAACTCTTAAATGATCTGAGATGACCGAACACCTGAGAAGAGATGATAACAAACCCTCGGAGGACCTCAGAGGAAGCCAACCATCAGCGATTATACTGAATTAACCAAATTTTGCCATAAGTTAATTATATTGAGTTTCTACAATATAAATCTATTTTAGAAACTTAATTTCCTGTGAAGTTGCTTTGCAACGATTGTATCGTAAAAATCGCTGTGCAAATAATCTTGAAATTATCCTGCCAGCACTGCGAGGAGCGGGTACTGGCGAGGAGCCGGCTCAGGAAGGCGCTTGCGAGCATCTCATACCCTCATATGCCACCAGTACTCCCAGGGGCACATGAATGGCCGCTGGCGGCGACGGGAATGCGTGAGCAGCGAACGACAGTGGCCTTGAATGAGTCGCGGATGGCGACTCGGGGCTGAGGATGCTGGCGAAGCTTCTGAGGAGAAGGAGGTGTTTGTAGTTGGGCAGGCGGTCCGAGCCGTTGGTGCAGTATGTGGAAGCGCGGGGTACAAAAGATGAGATCAATCAGCTCAATGAAATCCTTCAAACACCGTTCCAACCTCTAACCAGCCTGGCCGCAAACCCCACAGCACGTCCCCAGATGCAGTCATCCTTCTGCGAAGGGGTCCGATCATCTGTCATATGGTGTTGTACATATACTGTAGGTGGATTTAAAATCGAGGGGTTTACGGTTTGTCTGTGTGAAATTCTCCTGTCCACTTGACAAACTGGAACACACTTTGAAATGGAGTTGGGGGGAAGTGCTTTGGGAAGTTTAAAAGTGTGCGTCTAAAAGCAAAATGGAACCCACCCTTAATATGTAAGTACATGAATCATTAATTTAATTGATTTACTCAAATACACTTATTCAATAACTCTACAAATGTACTCAAAAACACTAAATAATTTAGCAATGAAACATCACCAATGTGGTTTCTGCTGGCTTTGTTTGGAACTTGGTGGAACAAAAACAGACAAAGTAGCTGGCAATTACTGAGTCTAAAATGTAAGTTACTTAGTATTATCTAATTGAACTGCTTTATAAGAGTCATATCACACTATTGCTACCTTGGTGTTACCTACTGAACAACTCAAACTGCCATTGCTAGATCTAATGTGACTTAATGTGAAAGTTAATATTGGAGACATGGATACATCTTTTGAACAGCGATAGATCCTGAACCTATAGCGTAAGTAAATAATTCCACACACAAAAAGGTCTTTGGGATATTCCCTGTTAGTTATTTTCATGCTTGTCCATTGAATTGTTAATATATAACAGTTGAATTGTACTATAGGTGAACACGTCACAGCCGTGCTGAAATGCACTTGCTCAAGTATAGAGTATAACACGTTTTAAGTCATATGTATTAGAGAAGTTTAATTTGGGATTTTTTTTTTCCTAAAAGTGTCCCAATTTATCTGGCTTTCCCCTATCGTGTGAACAAATACACATAAGTATATGTTTTATTGCAGAGTTTCTCTATCCATCCGTACGTATCTCTGCCGCAGGTCTCACTAATCTGACACATGAATGGATCATGGATATAGAAAGCCTGCTTTATTACATCAGTTGTTTACAGTAATATTCTCACATTTTTCATGATGGCCGTATATTGTTGGTTTTATTGAATTTGGTGTCTTGTATCTTTCCCTGTAACCGGGCCCTGTTGGCTATTGTTTGAAGAACCTCAAATCTGTTTACAGAGGTCTTTGATCTTCACAGAATATTGGTTCCTTGGAAACTCAATCAGGCTTCTGTCTAGACACATCTTTATTTTTCTGAAATCACGTGAAACATCTCAGCTGTGCACAGCAGTCGTGTGACTTGCAGGACGGTTGGGAACTTCAAAGGCAATCCAGCCAGTGAACACAGATTTCGCTTTTGGAGTTTAAACAACTAGTTCAACCAATAAATAAAATGTAGTCATTATTTACTCACTTTTATGGTGAACAAATATGACTTTTTCCTTCTGATTGCATTTGACATCTGAAGCCATATAAATACTTGTAGACCGATATTTATGTCTTTATTTACTGATTTGTAAATTAATATTTTCAGTCAGTCAGATTTGTGAATGGAATTAAAACAGAAATAATTAATTGTTTATAAATTGCACATATTTACTATAAATGTCCATTTATTAACATTACTTAACTGTATAGTTAAAAAAATATATTTAAAGCATTTATCAATCTTAGTGAATGTTAATTTCATAATTTACTAATACATTATTAAAACAGAAAGTTGTGTCTGTTAATATCATTTACTGAATCTGAGCTAACATTTACAGTATTAAACATTGGATTTGTATTAACTAAAGTTATCAAACATGAATTAGTACTGTAACAGATGTATTGCTGATTGTAAGTTAATAATGCATTATTGTAACAGGCTCAACGATCTGTTCCAGTGGCATAAACATAGCTGTTAAAGGGGTCCTATTATGATTTTTCACTTTTTGAATTTTAGTCAGTGTGTTGTTTGTGTATGTTTGGGCTTAAAACATATCTACAAAGTTATAAATCTCAAAGTCCACTCCAAAGGGAGATATTTCGTAAAAAAAATCCCTTTTCAAGAACTACAACGAACGGCTCGTTTGGACTACAAAGTAGATTTCCTGTATTTGTGACATCACAAAGCTAATCCCGCCTTCTGAAAATGGTTGGCGGGTGGGGAGAACGCTTGGTTGAGCTCTGCATGATTTAAAATCAAAAACCGGTGCTGGTGTTTTTATATCACTGTATTTCTGATGGAAACTGACTGTTTTCGGAAATTTTTGGATGTCATTTTAATTTAATCTTGGATATAATGTCTGTCTGTGAGCAGAGCTCTGATTTGTAAACGGCGTTACCGTGGAAACCTCGAGCTCTCTACTCCAACAGCTCCTCCTGCTGGCAGAGAATTCATTTGCATATACAGGTACATATGCGGCCGGCCACAAATAGAGTAAGTCTATGTGACTAATTTAACTGTATTACAGTTTCACTGCAATTAATGTTATATTGTTAGAATTAAAGAACAATGAACATAATACATATTACCGTTGCACTTATCTGTAAATAGTCAGTTATTTTAAAGCTGTTGTTGACCTCCTATCTAAAACCTGATTTAGCCAACAACAATAACATTACCACTTTAATATGTCTTACAATATCCGTGCGTCCAAAGGGTCTGTGTGATCCTCTTGTTCAATATTCTCCAGGTCTGAATTGATAAGGCAATATTGACAAACTTGCTTGCTTGTTTTGGAAGGGGCGGGGCAGTAACGCAGTCTAAGCTGTTCACATTTCATTTTTCGGAAGCAGGCCTTCATCAAACCCGGAACTAATCGAGTCGTTTGTGTCAGGCTGAGGAGAAAGCTATAGTTATAATGTAAATTGTGTGAAAAATAATGTGATTTTCAAACCACCAATCCTGAGAGCATGTTCTAGTACACCCCCACAACAAAATCAAGACTTTGTAAAAGAGCATAATAGACCCTTTTACATCCGATTACCATTTCTCTCTGACATGATATCTGCGGAAGAGAGTGAAACACACACACACACACACACACACCCACACACACACACACACACACACACACACACACACACACACACACACACACACACAACACACACAACACACACACACACACACACACACACACACACACACAACAACACCCACACACACACACACAAGCACACACACACACACACACACACACACACACACACACACACACACACACACACACACACACACACACACACACACACACACACACACAAACACACACACACACAAGAACACACACACACACACACACACACACAAACACACACACACACACATACAAGCACACAAGCACACTCTCTCACACACACACACACACACACACACACACACACACACACACACACAAGCACACACACTCACACACAACACACACACACACAAACACACACACAAGCACACACACACACACACACACTCACAAGCACACACAAAACACACACACACACGCACACACACACAAACACACAAACACAAAGAGATGCGTTCAAAGTCTTCAGTGTTTGTTTAGGATGCATAAGTGAATATTTACTTGTGTGAAACAACAATTTTTTATACTTTTTTATACTATAACATCTTGCGCCACAATATTTACTGAAACAGTCTGCTCAACTTCTACATGGAAGCTCAGTTTCCCATCATACGGGTGAGGGCAAAAGAAGAAAAAAACAGTTATGTTGTCAATGCCAACTCACAAAATGATTGGCGATTCAAAAAAATGGGTATCAGTGGAGAATACCATTTATTAAAATGAGTTAACAACATGAACTTCTAAAGCACTTATCGTATCTTAACTTAGTGAATGTTAATTCCAACATTTACTAATACATAACTAAAACAGATAGTTGTATCTGTATCTGTATATTATTGGTAACACTTTAGAATAGGGAACACATATTTAGTATGAACTAAGAGATTTCATCTCACAATTCATATGTTTGTTCTCAGAATTGCGAGTTATAAAGGCATAATTGCAATATAAACTGACAAAACGTTTTGCGAGTTGCGAGTTTATATTTTAGTTGTTTATTAGCATGCATATTACTAGCATATTGGCTGTTTATATTTATACAGCACATATTAATGCATGGTCTTATTCTAGAGCCCTTAAAGCTATCTAATACCTAAAAATAACAACTTAGTTTACTGAGGTTTGTAGTTACTTATACTATCAATAAGCTGTAATTAGGAGTTTATTGAGGGAAAACTCGCAATTGTGAGGGAGAAAAAAGTTTGAACATTGAGATGCAAAGTTGCAGTTACCCTGTTTTATTTAGTTTTATTCACTGGCAGAAATGTGACCCTGGACCACAAAACCAGTTATAAGTGTCAATGTTTCGAAATTCATCATCATCATCATCTGTAATTCATCTGCATCATCTAAAAGAGAGAGAGGTGACCGTTGCGTGTGTGAATTAGCCTCCTGCATCTGCGCGTCACTACAAACAATGAAGAATTGAGTTGAGTTATTTAAACAGTCATTTCACCCCCTCTTTGCTGATTAATATAATGTAGCGATCCAGTATCTAAGCTATTTTATTAATGAAAGTCTGGACAGCGTTGACAACAAGTTTCTGTCTTAAATGTTTGTGTGGGCAGCTCGATCTCACAAACCAAAGTAAAAAACATGATTTTATCAGGCCATATGTAAAATCACATGAATAAAGATTATTAAAATGAATAAGTATGGATGACAGTTGATGACAATATTAGTTCAGTTTATTCCCCTCATTAGTAACGGTGTCCTCTGGGGAATAAATTAAGTTAATATTAGTCATATGTTAATAATACTTATTATTATATTATATTATTATTCATAAGTTAAAACATTTCATCAAATGTCCTAGTTCTGTACCTCAGGTCTAAAAGAAATGTAGAAAGAATATACAAAATGAAAATACCAAATAAATTTGTGATCTATTTCCATTTGTTATTTTCAAAAGACAAATACTGACTGATGTTTACAGAGCAGAAGTCACTTTTTAATTATAATAGAAGAGATCGACTTTTTTTACTTTAGTATTATTATTTTGTGCTGTGTTATTGGTTACTGTGTTATTTATATTTTTCTGTTTCAAAAGGCAGCAATACATAACACTTTAAAATCTAAAGAGTGTTTTTGTGATTTTATGTTGTTAAATTAATAAATGTATAATAATCGTAATAATCGTTGCATCCCTACCTCAGACCCGTCCTGAGTGAGCTGTCACCAGTCGTTTCACCGCCGGAGCAGATGTAGACAAGTAATAATGAACAGAGCAGTCGTCATTTACTCCGTCATCTGAGCCGCTGAAGAGGATTACATTTGGTTTTGAAGGGAAAGCGCCCTCGATCTACCTAAATGCATCTATGTTTGCACGAATCATTCGTGATCCAGCTTCATCTACAGAAGAAGTGAGTACAAGGTATTTTTAAAAAAATCTTTGCAAACCGCCTTTCCTTATAATGTGCTAATGAGCAAGTTTCATGATGAATGCGGCCTTATGTAAACAGTCCCTCAGAAAAGAGGCTTGGAAGAGAGGGGCGGAGTCAGCAGAGCTCATAAACATTTAAAGGAGAATGACACAATACAGCTTGCTCTGAAAAGAGCTGTTTTTGACAGGCTAAAAAGGGTGTTTTTTACACTAGAAATTAAAAGATTTAAACCAAACGTTGTTGCAGACTTTTCATTAAGACCCTAAAGAATAATATCAATTTGTGGAAAATGGGCATTACCCTTTAAGGGAACTAGAATATGACCACGCTGTAATATATGCTTTATGGGTACCAATGAACAGCCAACATGCATATGATATGCATGCTAATAAGCAACTAGTTAGTAGTTTTCCTCTAACCTAAAATGTTAACACTGCAACAAATGCATTGCTCATTGTTAGTTAATGCATTATTGTAAAAGGCTCAGTGATCTGTTCTTTGGCTAGTAGTTTTCCTCTAACCTAAAATGTTAACACTGCAACAAATGCATTGCTCATTGTTAGTTAATGCATTATTGTAAAAGGCTCAGTGATCTGTTCTTTGGCTAGTCTAGGTAGTTTATGCATCGGCCGGTCACATTGGTTATCGAGTTAACGACTGGTGAAAATTATGTTTTTTTTTTCATATATAGAAATATTGTTAGTACTTCATTTTACAGTCCTGTTCCATGTGTGCATACTATGTACTTATTATAGCAATTACAATAACTGGATAATAACTACATACTAACCCTAAATCTAACCTAACCTATGTAGTTACCTTATTCCACCTAGTATTGTCTTGGGTAAGTACACTGTAAGTACACATACTGTAAAATAAAGAGTAACCAAAATATATGTTCTTCACACAAAGCCATTGTATGGCATCAGAGAACTTGGAGTATAGCTTATTAGTCATATATATATATATATATTTTTTTTTTTTGAGTTAACTATTCCTTTTTTAACACGTGTAATGGCATAGTTTGGCAGCGTTTTATAGTTGGTTTGTGAAGGACTCAGGTCCATTCATAAGTATACAGTAGCCGTACCAAGGCTGTGGTAATGTTCCTCACTGAAGGTAACACAGTTGATGTTGTTTTCAGTTCATTGTTAATGTGGATGACCAGATGACCTCAGCTGATTGATTGAGGAGAGTCTGAAGCAGGAGCCAGTACATATACCACACATTTCACAGAGAAGCAAGGCTTGCTTTCGGTAATGCTTCACAGTGCATTTCTGAAGTGGAAGTGTGCTTCCCAGACACATAATAACTACAAGGATGTTCACCGCCCACACAAGTATGACTGCACAGAAAACATTCAGTTTTTATGTAAACCTCCCATATATGAGAGCATGAAATCACAGGAGGTATCAGGATAAATGCTTGAATGGTCATTCAATATGGCACTCAATATTTTAATTTGTACTTGTTTTGGTATTCTTTCCAATGTTTGGTGAACTGGAATAAAGCTGACAGGCATTTGTGTATTTTAATATGGTCTATATTATATAGCAATAAGAATTGTGAAAACTGAACATTTCATAAAGAATATTGCAATGTTTACCCGTCATAAAAAGACATTTAAAGAGCTGAAATCATTTAAAATGAAGCATTAGAGAGGTGTATTTAAAAAGTATACAACATAATGATTTTGATGATCATGTTTTTGGAGCTGCTGTTTGATTTTCAGGTTTGTTCAAAAGCCTTTTGTTCTGATAGGAAGTGTTTAAAACAATAAAGATTGACACAATTGTTAATTAAACTGAACAAACAAACAAGCAAACAAAACAGTGTCTAAATGCAAAAGCTAACGAACGAGAAGGGACATCATGACAGTCTTGATTACTGTTCAAGACTAAACGTATTTACATTTTCTCAGTGTTGACTCTTTCTGCTTTCCGCCTGACTTTTGATTTGGGTTTACTCGTGCACTTCTATTTAACCATGTTGGGGAATAACTGTAGTGACTTTCCTGTTATCTAAAATGTTTCAGTGTATGAAAAAACAACTACATTGCAGTATTTAATTTCATGTGCTGTTTTATAGTTGAGTGGATTCAACATTCAAACACTCTCTCCTGAACGCTTCTCTAACACGTAGGATTGGAAACGTGTTCATGAGAGCAAATAACGTTTGATTAACAATTCTCAGATTAATATGAATGTTTGCACAGACGTCCCTACCCATCATTTGATGCTTCAATATTTGTCAACTCTACTAAAAATAGCTGTACATCTCTGTTTTTGATTCACTTTCATGTGTTTCTAGAATGCCGTGTATGATGGCAAAATTAAAGAAGTAAACCAAAAAAGCTAATCTGATAGTTAAATAAATACATATTTGAAATTGAATTTGAATTGAAATGTCGGCCTAAATCAATGATGCATTTAGTTGAAGAAAAGTACAGTATAAACTGTAAATATTATTACAATTTAAAATATATTTTTTCTATATGTGAATATATGTTCAAATGTTATTAATTCCCTGATTCAATTACTCCAGTCTTCGGTGTCACATGATCTTCAGAAATCATAATAATATGCTGCTCAAGAAACATTTCTGATTATTATCAATGTTGAAAACAGTCGTGCTGCACAATATTTTACGGAAACCATATTGATTTATTTTAAACATATTTTTTTTGGTTGCATGTGTTTAATTCAGTTCAATTCAATTCAAGATTATTTGTATAGCGCTTTTTACGATACAATTATTGCAAAGCAACTTAACAGGAAATTAAGTTTCTACAATAGATTTATATTGTAGAAACTCAATATCTTTAACTTATGGCAGACTTTGGTTACTTCAGTATAATCGCTGACGGTTGACTTCCTCTGAGGTCCTCTGAGGGTTTGTTATCATCTCCTCTCAGGTGTTCGGTCATCTCAGATCATTTAAGGGTTGGATTAATGTCACTTGTGATCACTTTAATGTGTCTTTGCTGAATAAAAATATCAATTTCTTTGTAAAACGGTAGTGTAACTACTTTTAACTGTTTGTCAAAACGGTACCTTAACTTTAGTATACCTAATTACAACAAACGTAAGGTTCAAAGCAGAGTCCCCAACACTGTCTTTTTGAAATTCTGTGAACGTAAGATGTTGGGAACTGAACTATTGTGTGATACTCGAGCCACAGATGAAAGTGTTTTAAACTGAGCAGAAATGCCTGGGCTAAATGAAAGCGCTGCCGGTGCAGATTATGTGCTGTCTGCTCAGCGTTTCCTGCTGTTTGTGTTTGTGTGACGGCTGTTCTTGTTGGATGGACGACAGTCAGCAGCTGGACGTTTGAAGTGATGAACATGAAGCCAGATGAACCGGTGACTGGCAGGTCTTCTGCTTCTTTGAGTCACTTTGTGTAACTGTGTGTCTGTGTTATTTGGGTATATTGCAACAGTTTATATGTTTTAATGCTCTCATACTCGTGTTGGGGAAAGTTGCTTTTAAAAGTAATGCATTACAATATTTCATTACTCCCTATTGTGTTAGTTACTTTTTATAGAACGTAATGCGTTACATTACTTTTGTGTCACTTTTTTTCTCATCTGAGTTTGATTTTTGTAAGGTTTTTTTTTTTTTAAAAAATTAAATAAAAAATATCTATTTTTTGGGAAACGTATGTGTAAATTGAAGTCCAATAAACCTTTCAGCTGTGCTGCAGGACGCAGGAGAAGAAAATTCAACACAACACACACAAAAAAAAGTTATGTTTATCTAAAGTCATTTTTGTTCAATTGTATGGTTGAATTGGATCATTGAAGGTCAGCAGCAAAGACTTGATTAATAAAATGGGATAAATGCATAAAGGATATTGGTTTTATTTAACATATTTCATTATTGCAGGTTTGTATCATATTCTGTTTGCAAATCACTGTTTTTATTCATTTTGAGGAATACTCAAATATAACACTTTGTGCGAGTGAGATGAGTAAATGAACTACAGTAACATCATTTCTCTCAACACGGGAACATGAGAAAACAAAATAACTGGCTTTACTTGTTTTTATTTAATATTTCATTGTATATTAAAAATGAATGCATTACTTTACTAGTTACTCAGGGAAAGTAATCCTGTTACATAACTCATGTTACTTGTAATGTGTTACCCCAACACGGAGTATACTGAACTGTTGCATCCCAATGGAAACTCCACTCTGATTATCTTTTACATGACAAAGAAAATGGAAGAAATTACAGGAAAATTATATTTTTTTTTTATTTAATGTTATTTCCTTCTGAATGATAATCAAGGCCAAGCTGCTGATTTACACAGATTGCGCTTCACATTCAATAAGGTATTTATTTATTTATTTTCAGCATCCAGGTCGGTGCTGCACAGGTAAATAATGTACCTCTGATACAGAGTTTTGAAACTGTCTTAGAGGAAGTTAAATGTCTTGGGATTTGTCTTTGCCTCAGTGCCTGCGGTGAGCTTATGCAGCACATCCCAGCACGTTTAATGGAAGAGACTGTCTCTAAAGACTTCACATAACACAGGTCTGAAGGCTTGTGAGTAGCTTCTAGGGAGGTGTAGCTGCAACAAATCGTCAAGGGCAAACTGAGCAAACTCCAGGACAGCTGCTTTGGGAAACGGGGCTCGTAGGGAGAAAATCAAGTCTTTAGGTGTCAGTTATGTTCACTTGTTTTCAGGTAAACATCTGGGTGAAGTCATGTTGATCTATCAAAGCAACTGACAAACATTATCTAGAAGACATTCCCATTAACTCCCATGCAGCCGACGGAAGATTTCAGAGCACTTTCCAAACAGAACATTGTGGGTTATAATTTTATTATTGCTGAAATTATTATGCTTTACCACAAATGATGCCCTGTTTCAAAGCTGCTTTGCTCTTCCTTTGCGGGAAATCGATTTATATGAGTTTTTTTTTTTTCCTAACAGCCTTCAGATAAATATTACAACAGGAAAGATTCTGCTGTGTCATTGATTGTTTGTTGTACCTAATCACCTACATTTATTACTAGCGAATCATTGTAAGAACACTGAACTGAAAAAACAGCTGTGTCCTTATAATTGTAAAGACTGGTCAAAGGCGTGTGGATCCAAGTGCAGTAATATTTATTTAGACAGAATCAAACAGGCAATGGTCAGCGGGCAATAACAGGAATATCAGAGGCAGAGCAGAGACGTAAACAATACCAGGCAGGGGTCGAGGTCACAAGCACAGGTTCAGAGTTCCAAGGTAAGGCAGTCGGGGTCAAACACAGAAGTAGCAATCAGAGGGAATGGTAAACGCTCAGAAATGTCAGCCGGGGCAAGAACAAGACTTCGCAATGTGTGTAGGGAAGTGTGCTGCTTATATGTGGGTGAGTGAATGAGGTGCAGGTGTGGCAAGACAATCAGGGCTAATGAGT